>JABUQX010077787.1:0-22500 GCA_015478945.1 Trachelipus rathkii
TTGTCGGTGGCGTCTTGACAATCTAATGCTTTCGAAACCGGGCATGGCAAAAGTCGCTACTCTCTAAGCTACCTTTCTTTGGAATTTCTCCTTATCTTTGCTTACTTTTGTCCAGTTTTCTTTCAGAATGTTACATTTCGGCTCTTGTTGATGGAGTGACTTCTTCTTCTTTTTTTATTAACTGTGGTGTTCCTCAAGATTCTGTTTCTAGTCTCCAACAGTTTCTTCATACTTTTCATCACACGATCTTTTTAAGTCTGTCCTTCTAACTCTATTCAATCTTATGCCGATAACTCAACTCTCCACTCTTACCCTCATTTCAAATCTACCCCCACTTTTGCATCTAGAGTTGCCTCTCGTCTACAGCTTTCAGATTCAGTTATTGCTGATCTGGTCGGGTATTCTCAGTGAGGTAACAACAATCTTGTGAAATTCAACTTTTTTAAAAACAACTTTTTTACATCTTCCTCTCTAAAACATCGCCCAACTTTTCTATCCCCTTTAACGGCTCTAACGTCTCACCTGCGAACAACATAAACATTCTTGGACTGAACATAAATTAACGAATTATCACTGGAGACCTCATATCAAATTGAATGTTAAGGTGACCTTAAAGAATCTGGAAATTCAGTTTAGATTGCGTATTTTTTTTTTTTTTGGTCGTGTACAGGTGGGGGCACATATCCGCCCCTGCTAGTTGGAAGTACTGTTCTCAAATCTTGGGTGGTTCCGGTTCCACCCTTCTTTTGGAAAGGGTTGAGGCTAAGGCCAAGAAAATTCTAAAGTGTCCCTAACTTTATGACTCCCCTGACCCCCCCCCCCTTTCTCTGCGACGTTACATTGGCGCCTTATTATTTTTCTGGATGTTTTAATTACAACGACAGATGCTCGAAGGAAATGACCTCTTGGATTCCTCCACCACTGGGTCGCCCTCTTAACAAAAGTAGGTGCCTTGTTTCAACGGAATATGGTCTATAAGTTAGTATATATATATATATATATTATAATATATATACTATATTATATATAATATAGTATATTTTATATATCATATATTTATATAATATAATATAAATATATATATAATTTATATATATATATATATATATATATATATATATATATATATATATATATATATATATATATATACTATACTTATAATATATATAAATAATATATAATATATATATTTATACAGTATTAAACTACAAAACTAGAAATGGGATTATGTTTATTAATATTATAATTATTTATTAATTCGTAATTTATATATATATATAATTTATAAATATTATATAATATATACTATTATATATATATATATATAATAATATATATATATATTATATATATATTACTATAATATATATCTATTCATAATATAATATATATTATACCTATACTATCCAAATTCTTAATACATATCTACCAATATTAATACTATATATAGTATATTTATAAAAAACTATGTGGCAGGATATATATATATATATGCTCATATATATATATAATCTATATATTATATATATTATATATATATATAGAAATAAATTATATTATATATATATATATATATATAATATACAATATAATATATAACTATATATACATATGCTCTCATCATATATATTATCTATATATATAGTATACTATAGTATATATATATTATATATATTATATTATATATTACTATATATACTCTATATATTTATATAAAAATATACAGTTATATATATTATATATATTATTTATATATATATATATTATTATTATATCTATATATGATATATATTTATATATATATATATAAATATATTATACCTGTATATATATTATATATATTTTCGAGCATCTTTATTTAATAGTAAAATCAAGGTGACAACAGGTGCATATATAAGAGGAGCAAATTCATTCAATTATATTTTTAAAAAATAACTTTTGTTTTATAAACTAAAGAAGTAAATTAATTATAATATTAATTAAATATTTTAAATTATATTATTCCTTATTTCCTCAAAATATAAATTTATATAATTTTATTCAAAAATTGAAGAGAATTTCTGAATTATTTATCATCTTATATTTTCTTTTTAAGCATTACTGACTATAAGACGAAAATGATTTAAAAATTCAGGATTGAAGCTTCTCCAATGATGATGTTAATAATTTGTTAAGGCTTAAATGCTGAAACACTTATTTTGATTACCTAGTAAATATTAAAATGAATGCTTAGCGCTTGCTCATCTCTTTTAAATCAAGCAAGTACACACACACACATGCACCTACACACACACAACACACACACACACTATACTATACTTACCTATATATACTATATATATATATTATATATATATATACGTTTATATTATATATATATCATACTATTATATATATATTATATTATATATATTTTATCATTATATATTATATATTGATATAATATAATGTATTATATATACTATATATATATTATATATCACCTTACTATATATATATATAACTACTATTTTAATTTATATATATAATACTAATTTCTTATATATAATATATTTAATATTACTTATATATATATTCATATATGTAAGAAAGTTCACACATTCACCCGTCCACTCAGCCCAATTCCAACACGTAGTAAGGGAGACGATTCATTATTCAGGTAATTTTACTTAGGATCGGATAGGGACTTTACGAACCCTGGGCTTCTCTGCCATCGTGACTCTGTTGCTAGCTCTATCCGATTGTATATGCGCACGTGCCGACAGTTTCTTCTTCTCTCTCTCTCTCTCTTCTTCTCGTCAATACTCTCGTCTCTCTCTCCATCTTTATACTATATTATTAATATATATAATTATCTATTATATATTAATATTTATATAGTTATATTAAGTATTCCCCAAATAAAATTATATACTTATTCACATATCACTTAATTATATATATTTAAAATCAATATATTAATATCGATATATATATTATATATACATTAATATATAGGATATATACTATATATAATATATAATAATACTATTAATTATAATCTTATATTAATTATATATACTTATATTATTATATACGTACTGGCATAATATATGCTGATTTATGATATAGTACATAGTATTATATACTAATTATATAATTGTATATTTTAAATCACAATTTAAAATTTTTTAGTAAGTCTTAAAATTGATTTTTTAATAAAGATACAAGTCTCGGCAGTAAAACGGTTTCTTAGCTATTTCTCTTCTAATTGTTGGTTTTAGATTGCTTATGTTCACTCGTTGAAGATATCCTTAATATATTATATCATACTCAGCGATATAATTAACCAAAGTTCAGATAAATTATATCCGTCGTATCTATTATATATATGATAATATCTGATATAATACTTATAATAGTATTATGAATAATACTATATTATATCATAAAGTATTATATAACTTATTATATATATTATCATTATATACTATATATTTTACTATAATATATAATATTATTCTATTATTTATAATATAATATCATAACCTAGATATAATATAAGATCATTATTGCTTTATATATAACTATAATTATATTATTATATATTAATGAGTTCATTTGCATATACTGATTCTAATAGTATATTTTTAATTATTAACATAATATCGTAACTTACTCACTCAATATTTGATTAATATTACTTACTAATATTCGCATTATATTTATATCAATATTATTTATACTTATATATTTAAGAATGATATAATATATGTACATTATGATATTAACATTATAATAACATGTATATATACTAATTATCACATGTCTTACACCTCTATATATATATATACTATTTAGCGACAAATATTATCCTAATTATCTTACAGTATACATACCAAATCATATAGATCAAATATATATATATATATATAGATATAATATATTGTATATAAATCGAAATATACTATATGACGTAATATTAAGAATTTATTACTAACAACTTGACATACTAATATGTTATGAGACAAATATATTTTTAATAATAACATTATATACTAATACTAAACATTATAAGCTTTGTTAATATTATACGCATAAGTATCAAGAAAATATCAATGATTATAATAATTACTTACTATATTTACTGGATTAATCGCTTTAGTCATAATGTATGATTTGCGTTACGAGATCTCTGCATTCTAAAAGTTTAAATGCAATATAGAATAAATCTTAATCTTGATCATTTTGAGGCAACAGGTATCGACAGTGAGATCTTTGTATTGAGAAATTCTCTGTCACGTGGAAATGGACAAAAAAATTCTTGGTATTGAATTCAAATGATAGATTTCTTTATTGAGGAAAGTTCAATTGAAGTGGTTTTCGTTTGGTCCTAGGAATGATGAAATGTCAACCGTCCGTCTTTTATGATGATTTCCGTTTACTGCTTAGTTTGTAAATTGGTGCAATTGTCCGGAATTGACTTTTATTTTGTAAGGTTAAGGTTTTTTTTATCGATTAATTTAAATGATAGATTTTTAATTAATGGGTAAATGTTAATTTTTTCATTTACTTTTTTATAAAAGTTTCTAAAGAGTTTCAATTTTAAATTTTAGAGTGATTTGTATTGTTTTTTCTAACAATCTGAACTATTTATTGTTTCTCTGTTTCGTCCTTGTTAAAAGTTCGGGATTCTTTTTCGCTCCAATATTTAGAGTTGTAATTCTTAATTTTTTAATTTAAAATTTTCATTAAATTATATCTTTCTCATATTAATGTATATTATTTTGCATAGTTGTAAATTTAAATATCTATAATATTCTTAATTAATTTTAAGATTCTTTAAATTGTAATTTCTGTTTCTACTCTTATATGATTTTTATTTTTTTCGGTCTTAAATAATTAATTACTTATTCCTCCTCCTTATTTTTTTTTATTTTGAATTTTAATATATTTTTTACATAATTTGTTGGTAGCAATTTTTCGTAATTTGCTTTTTATAATCATAAATTTATTGGCACATAATTTTGAGCAATGTCTTTATGTTATATTTTATTTTCCTATATTATATTAATCAACTATTCGTATATTCGTAGTTCATATTTGTTTTCTATGAGTAATAAATTTAAATGATTCTAATTATATTAATTTTGCAGTAGTTTTTGATACAAATTAGGCATATATTTTGACATATCTTTGCAAATTTTGTAATAATTTTTTTTCTAATTTACCGCTTATTTTAAATATTCATTCCTTAGTTCTTTTTTTACATTTTATTTACAACTTTCTAATATACTACATTATATAATAGTATATATACATAGAGATTATATACTAGTATATACTACATAGCTAATACCTTTATTAATACTTATAACCTTCATATCTTCAATATAGTATATAGTTACGCCGGGTATCTATATATACTTTAATATCATATTAACAGATCTAATAATAACATAAGATATAATCCTTATTTAATAATAATTTATTGTATTAGCATCTAACATACATCTGGATGATTGTTTTATCACAATTTGAAAAATATTTACACTAATTAATTGGCAAAAGCACACAAAAAATTACAATTTTTTATATATATATATGCTATATATATTTATAATATAATTATATTTTTATAATATATAATCCTTACACTAACTTATATTATATTATATAATATATATAAATATCTAAATCTATTACGATAATGCTCTTTATATATCTAATAACTAAAGCTTATACCTACTTCTACCTATATTAACTATGATATTATATATAATAGGTACTTATTATACTAACTAACAAATATATATATAATGATTCGTAAATATTACAAATATGATATTCATTATATATCTTATAGTATAATATATAAATACAGTAAAATATTATAGCTAATTATTATTATTAATATTATCCTATAATCAAAACAAACTAATTATATATCATAACTATTATACTAATAAAATTTATATACTAATACATGTCACTTATTCTCCTCTACAGTAGTCGTTTCTTACAACCCTCCTCTTACTCAAATCACTCATACTAAATCTGCCTCAATACTCTACCTAGCTCAGTGCCTTCCCTCGCGTTATACCAATTACTATCTTAAACCTTTCTCTTACGCGATCCTCCACTCGCGCATGCCACCTCTTCATTCTCGCACACCCGACACTATCATAAACGTAACTCCATCCTATCGCAGATAATCCAACCTACTCAACATAGAAGCATTCATACTACGATCGGCTTCTCTCATCATCGTCACGTAGATCCTCTAACGGTATACCCTCGGCTACCAATCTACGAGATTGAGATTATCATCTTTCAACCTCTCTCGGTATAACCTTTTACATCTCCACATGCGTATCTACTACCCCCATAGTCTCTCCTTGCCGTTCTTACGGTTGATCTACATCTTACTTTCGCTCCAGTATACAGGAAAACATACTATCACTGCCACGGCCCTACATCCAGCTACGACTCGCACAACCAGCCACTGCCGGTAATACGGCCACAAGTGTACGACTAATCACCTCCGCCGTCTTAACTAAACTCAATACCCCTGACGCCTACACTACGTCTTACATAAGATATCATTAACTTATACTACTACTATTACTATGATACTACTATATAAATTATTATTATTATATATTTTATGCTATATTATTATAGTACTCTATACAATGATGATATTTAATATGATTATTCCAATATTATATCTATCATTAATTTATTATCATATTATATAATTCCAATGTTCTACTATATGTATGTTGTATATGATATATAATATATAGACTATTGAATGATAATATATCTCATTGTACACATGAATTCGCGAGTCAATCTTGTACGGAGTGTTATTATATACTTTTGCCTACTTATTTCTCCAATAATATACTTTTTAAACAGCAAGGTTTAATAGTCTTGCAGTATTTATCTTGCCAGGGTGAGGGGCGAGTGGGTTAAGCAGAGAGCGTCATTGCGGAAGCGCAGAGCATCAGCGATAGTGTAACAGGGCTTTAAGGATTGATTTCCTCGTTTTGATTCTCATAGATATGCCATCTTTAGCTTCTAGAGTTGTTTTCCTATCGCAGAATTGGCGGGTACCATCGTGGTCAACGCCCGTGAGGATACTATAACTTTAAAAATAAATTGTTATCAACAGGTTCACAATATTGCAACCATTTGAATAGATAATTCCTATAATTTTTTAACTCTTGAACGATATAGATATTTCAGTGCTATTATTTCATATAGCTTTTGATTTTTGCTTAATTTTAAAAACTCAAATTGCATTTAAAAATATTAACTTAATCCTCCTGGAATAGTAAATTCAATTAAATGGAATATCATTGGTCTAACAATTCGTATTTATTTTTAAATTAATGAAAAGATCACCACACACGACCACACACACAACACTACCACACACAACACCACACACCTACATCTACACACAACACATCTACACACACACAACCACCACAACACACACACACACTCATTCACACACACTACACACACACAACAAACATATATACTATATAATATTTATATATCATATATCGTCTGGTCACCTGACACTTAGAGATATTCCTATATTATATATAACGTATAATAATACTAAGTTATATATATAAAACTTTATGCATACATATATATATACTTTACAGGGTGGTAAGGTATGAGCAGATGTGCCATACGGTGTTCTACTCTTTGGGGTACATCTGACAGAAATGATACTCAAGAAAGAAGAAAGAAAGAATTGAGATTTATGCTATTTCTTCCTTGACTTTGAATAAAAGCCTTATGACAGCCGGTCTCATAAAGAGGGAGTTCCTGGAGCGTACTTAGTAACGGTCATGAGTTAATGTACATTTGCCGATCCTTACAATATGTGCTTATTTGCATTTTGCAAACGTTGTGACTAAACAGGCATTACACTGGCTAGGATTGAGATGGTGATTTAGACAGGCGCTTGTTTTCAATAAGAGTACGTCTCAGATAGGGATTTGTCTTGTCTCTATGGATGTTTAATATCTGAATAGATAGTTTTAATAGGTATAATGATAGAATTGGGAAAGGACACTCAATATGTATCTCAAATAAGGATACTTTGAGAATCAATTAGCGTTTTTAAAATTTTGGTTATCGGCTAGGCGGATTTACATAAAAGAACAAACTATGTCTAATTTGGCTGTCCGATTGAGTTGTAGCGATAAGACGTCTAGAAAGAGGACTTTAAATAAAATATACTATATCTTTTCGCTAAAATGTAAATTAGTATATGAAAATATAGTCTCAAAATGTGTTTGAGTTGCATAGGGGAATAAGATAAAAAGAGTTTTCTCAAATATTAATTAGGCTATTGCTAAAGACAACTTGAAACTACAGTCTTTTATGGAGTACATTGCTAATGGATATTGGGGCTTTCGGAGGGATGAAAGAGAGATTGAGCGTAGGGATGTGGAGATTGAAAGAGTGTTAATCTAGGGTTTGATTTAATATATTATAATGGTTTGACTTAATATATTACATTGTTTTGACTTAATTATATATTACATTGGTTTGACTTTGTAATATTAAGATGCTTAAGATGAAAAAGGACATTCAGTTATATATTTTATTCTTGCACCGCCTGCGCCTAGCTGCCGCGAGAACGGTGGTGCTGGTGCAGTCGTATATAAATGCTAACTATCGCGATTACTCATATACGAGCACATGCGACATATCTTCGTAGACACCCACACTACGCGCTAATCTCACAGATCATCAATAACGTGTCGCCGCCCGCCACGGCACCAATATCGCACGTTGCACATTCGCCTAGAGACTTATCGGATTATGAAGTGGTAAGATGTGAAAACCTAGTCCCCACTTGGGCACCACTCTGAGCGTTCCTGCCTCGTTCCCCAAGTGGCACAGGATCAAAGCAGCGTACTAAAGAGATCGCGCTCAGGGAGTCCAATCTGCTCCCGTAGACCCGTCGTACATCGTAGCGATATTGAGAAATGCTCGTGATTGCGTTGTCATGAAAGCATTGTCTCTCTTCTGTCAGGCGATGCTGGGAGCTCACTGATCTGACTAGTCATCTTAAAGGAAGTTTAATTCTATTAGATAGATCATCTTCAATCTGTTTACACTTTCACACTATTCATTCTGGTACGAGCAAGTAATTATAGTCACGGATTATGACCGTTCAATATCATAAATACTCACTCAGATGCCATAAGCTTCGAATGTCTACTTTACAGGCATTCACTACTAATATACTACATATTCAGAACACAATTTCTCGCCCAACTGCCGTACTGCTATACTCATAAAGCGATATACTAGTAGATCACGACAAATATATGAACAATGACTCATCAGCGCACCTCAGTCCTCAGCCGCGTCTATCACCGCTACTAATATACTCAGTAATATAATATATCCACGTCAAATATCCACTGCTATATATACTAGTAACTATACCCCTACCTATTACGGTACGCCCTATTACTCACTTACTAATATCCATCGCTGAATATCTCCCGGACCGCGTACCAGCCCTCTCCGCTTATTCCTGTTACGGGCGTACTCACAGCCCTTGATCCATGTCTCTCGTCATTCACGAGGTTCCACTGGCAACCGCCTCTCTTTTGATACTACAAGCGTCTACCACCAGCTTCTCGTACGATGAATCTGACAGACACCCTATCAGCACATAGCCATCCATCCACATACCTGAAGACACTACCCCCTAACTCCAAGTACATACCGCTCATCTCTTAGCAACTCCGTATCCTACTCACATAAAAATCCGCGATCCGTCTGCCATGACGATATGCGCTTATATCTCTGCTCGGGCGATGTACTAAGCCGATACCTCTGATCTACACGTTCCCATATTCCCCCGATTCCAATTAATGTACACTACTATAACAGAGCCACTACTTAGTACTATACCGCGACCCCTAACTCATATATTCGCGTACAGTCGACAAGTGCCAAAGCTTATATACTAATATGCAATTTAAAATTTTAATGTAAAATAATTAAACGTTCTAATTTTGAAAAAAGCAAACATATATGATATAATTTCAATTTTGTTCATTTCTTGATTATTTATAAATCTTTCTATCTTTAATCTTGTTGAGAATTTTTCCCTGCATATTTATTCTCATATTGCATTGCATTGGTTGAAATAACTTTTTGAATTTCCTAAAAATTCTTAAGTTTATGAAAAATGCTCTGGATATTATATGTATTGTCCTTACGCCTAGTTAATTATTATTATATTCATTATTATTATTATATTATTATATATTCATTATTATTATTATGATTATTTTTATTATTATTATTATTAGTAAATTAATAGATAATAGATAATAATTCAGAATAATTAATAATCATATAATAATAATTAATCATTCAATTTAATAATAAATATAATAGATAATATATAATTGAATAAATATAATAATAATAATAATAACATCATAATAATAATAATGTTCCAACTCTAACTTCGTCATTTCACTAAAAAACTTTCTCATTGTATATTATTCATCTATTATCCATTTATTATTATTATTAATTCATTATTATCTAAAAGTACATTACGATTATCATTATCATTATCATTATCATTATTATCTAAGAATTAGACTTCCACCTGAAACTCCTATCCCGAAGTAGATTAAACTCCCACTTATTTTATTAGTTATTAAAATGATACATTATGATTATTTATCGTTTATTCATTATCTAATTACCTTGCTTCTTATTATTGCTTACATTGTATTGTCGTATTAAAAGTTATTGTGATGTTATTTTATTATTACTATTATTATTATATATTATTATTATTATTATTATTATTATCTCATTTCATTTACTATTATTATTTAATTATTACTATTATATTTATATATCCTCTTCATTTTTTTCTCCTATTTATTATTATTATTATTATTTATGTTATATATTTGTATTATTATTTATTATTGATCTATTATTATTATTATATTATTATTATTATTATTATTATTATCATATGTCAATAATGGTTTGGAATTCATCGGTCTGATTTTTAAAATAATTTTATTTATTTATATGTATGTTATTCATTATTATTATTATTAAATTAGTTATTATATCCATTATTATAATTATTCATTATTTCACCGTCACGGACTAATTAATATATTATTTTTATTCTTTAGTGACTTATATTGTAGCTTATTATAATACTCGTATCAACATATTTAATTGTTGAATTAAGATTCAAATTATCATATTAAATAATATTTAGTTGTGTAATTATTTTGCAGACATTATTGACTTATAATTATATGCGGTATATATAATTAGTTATTCTATACTTATTATTATTATTATTATTATTAATCATTAACGATTATTCCATTTTATCATTATATATATATCATTATTATTATTATTATTTTGATTATTATAGTATTATAATATTTATTATTATTATTTCTATTAATTATGTATTATATTATTCTCTTATTATATAATTATTGTTATTTATTATATCATTAATATAATTAATATTATTATTTTATTATTAATAATTTTTATTATTATTACTTAATATTATTACTACTTATTGCATTATTATTATCTTATACTATTATTATTATTTATTATTTATTATTATTATTATTATTATTTATTACTTAGTTATTTTATTTATTATATTATTATTATATTATTATTATTATTATTGATTTATTAATTATTAATTATTTATTATTCATTTTCTTATTATTATTATTATTACTACTTACATTATTATTATTATTATCTATTATTATATTACTTATGATTATTATTATTATTATTATTATTATTATTCATTAAGTATTATTAATATTATATTATTAGTTAAAATTATTATTATTATTATTATTAATATTATTATTATTATTATTATTATTATTATTATTATTATTATTATTATTATTATTATTATTATTATTATTATTATTATTATTACTGGATTGACTACTACAACCAATTACTATTAAGCATATTCACTATTTTAAAAATAGCAGATTCCACTTTATTCTTCATTGTTAACCTTTTGCGATACCTTCCAGAAGAGCTTCCTATTCCCTTGTAAGTCCCCATTCATAATACTTCCAAACTGTTTATTTACCTCTTTTTTCCTTCTACGCTTGCATCTATTAGTATTAATTTTTGTCTTCTCTTAAGATCATAATCTCCATACATGTTCTTTTAAACCTCAATCATTGGCTCATTAGTACATCAATCATGCTTCTTTTTACTTTGCAAGTGCATCAGCCTTGCATCACTTCATCCCACCATTCACTGTTAACATTTCTTAACTTCGTCACTTCTAGTACATCCACATATTTTCTTGTCTTTGCACTGCTGAACTAAACCGCTTCCTTCAGTTGCTTCCATGTATATATATTATACATATTATTATTATATTATTATATATTAATATATATGGTATATCTACTATATATATCAGATACCTATTATATATATACCGCGTACCCGATCACATCACATCTACAAGCTATGCGCAATTTATCTCACCTCCTGATTAGATTAACCTACGCTATACTATCACATAGCTACGATTATATTTCCTATGACTTCACTGATTAACCTAATGTCTCCAATATTATTAAATAATCTATTACTTTATTATTATATTACATACTATATCAGATCCGAATAATGGTACTATCCAGTACTTCCTTAGTTCTTACACAAATGCCTTACACCGATATACCTATTAACCTCTACTGGACGCGCACCATACTTAGCTTTATATAATAGCCTATTCGTCGCCATACCTACCACTACCATTACGTAACGATACGATCGCTCGTCAGGCTCGCCGAGGGTCATATCAGTTATGCAGACTACCTACTTAATATCTATTTTAGCTTCATATCAATATATATATGACTCTACGCCTAATACTCTCAGCCTATCCTATCCCTCACGACTACATCTGCACTATATATTATTTATGTATCAATTTGTAATTAAAGATCAGACGCCTCATGGACTGTAAATCAGCTACATCGTTTATCTAGTGCCCTCGAACAACGACTAAGATAAATTGTCTTTATTAGATAGACTTTGATCGATCCTCTAAGAATTCGCCTGGAAAGTCTCATCACTACTTTCATAATTCCGGTTAACCGTACTGCACATTCTTCGTAGCCACTCCGTGTTATATTCCCATATATGCGCGAACTTAATATTTAACCATAGCGTCGCGACTGGGGGAAGACGACCCACGCGGCAGTGTATACCAGCCATCATCATCTCTCTGTCACTGAGCTGTTTCCGAATTATTATAAGCACAGGCGTAAGCGGAATCTTACCTACAGTTCTCCTCAATCCACAACCATTCTCTACCATTGCTTGCTCGACTACATACCGCTTTTATCACCTACGGTCCGACAGCGCATTCCTATATCATATGTCTCCCGCTCATCACCACACGTTTATAACTACTCTCCTACTCACACAGACATGACGAACTTATATCCTGTCGATCTGACTGCTTATAACTTCGTCCTGATCTAGATGCATATGCCAGCCCACTATCTTATACATATATATAGCTCTAGACTTTATATAGTGTAATTACTAAATACACGTTATATAACAGTAATTTATTCCCTTAATGACATACAAACTATCACCAATCACATAACATTCCGTGCACTTACTCATCTCACCCCTGCTCACGTCTTCTCTCTATTCACATAATTCTCTCGCTACCGTTCCATCATGACACCCGGAATAACCATACATGCAGCTCAACAGCTCCCCGATCACTCTATGGCTTCCGTACATACCCCTATTCACATTATAACAGGCTAATCAATGACGCTAATCATCTACTATATAACCATCCCGTTTCACCTTACTCTTCTACCCTACCCGCTCCCACTCCGGTGAGTGTGCTACCAGCTCACAAGCGACGACTATCATCGACGATGCTACAACCTCCCAGAACGTTGCCGGTATATTATACTAATTAAATTATATATTTATTATCCCATGCCTTCAACTTTACGCACTATTTACTATCAGCTTTACCAATTGCTATTATTCTATACACTATATAGTACTCAATTCACACGGTCGATCACGAACAACCCTGCATCCTGCTAGTTACCACGATAAGTTCTAAACCTATCTAGACTGGGACTGTCCAACTACGTCATGCATACGTACGATCCAGTATATGCTATCACATCTATAGCGACGCACATCCTATCATCTCTACCCTCAGGCCGTGTATGCACTTAACCTTCACTCCGAGTGCACTACTAATCTCATACACCTAATCGCCAGATGCTACTCTGCTATACCTCCTCCGTTATCCATGATCATCGATCTGACCCACTTTTCAACGGCGCATATATCCAAATCCACTTGTATCTCTTAACTAAGAACTAAGACCTATCCTCTCCCAACTCGCAATCACACTGCTCTACAGTATCACTCCGCCGCACACTACAACTGGTCTCTTCACTCACGCATGCCAGTATCTCGACCCACCATCTCCGCGCGCGCTCAATCCACAGGCACTAGACGCCCGAGTATCATTCAGCCCGCAAACCAACTATTATCACTACGACATGGGCGGTCAGAAGCCCAATATAATTAGTATTATATATAATATCATATATATAAAATATATTATATACTATATTATATATATATACTATATATATATATATATATATATAATATATATATGTATATTTATTACTCTTCTATATATAAAAAATATATACTATATATATATATATATATATATATATATATACTATTATATTATTATGATTATATACTAATAACTTAATTCTCCTTTACACGAAAAATATAGTTGTGCATAAAATCCACCAGGAAAATGAGAAAAAAAGATACCGAGCACTTTCGTGTATTTTCCAACACATTATCAAGAACCAAAATGCTTTATAAGCCTTAAATACTGTGTTGCAAAATACACGGAAAATTGCTAAGGTATCTTTTTTTTTTTTCTTTGTGGATTATGTGTAATATACTAATTATATATTATATATATTATATATATATATATATATTTATATATATAATAAATATATATATATATATATATATATTATATATACTATATACTTATATATAATATATAATATCTTATATATTAATATGTATATATTATATATATATAATATATATATAATTATATATATTATATATATATATATATAGATATATATATATAATATTAATATATATTATATATATATATATATATATATATATATATATATATATATATATACTATACGGCATACATATCATATTCTATATCATCTTATTACGGTATAATATATATATATATATATATCTCTATATATATATATTATATATATATATATATATAATACTTATATATATATATATACTATTATATGATATATTGATATATCATATATATATATATATATATATATATATACTATATATATATTATAATATATATATATAAATACTATATATTGAGGGAAGTGTTGGTTGAACAAGTAAAATTTTAATTCTAGGTAGCCCTACAGTGAAAATTTCTTAAAAAACATTATCTTTCTTATGAATGAAAGTTTTCGCTCTCATTAAGGTTTCCATTAATACTATATATATATTATATAATTATATATATATTATATATACGTATATAATCTATATAGTATATACTATAATATGTATTATACCTACGCCGTACTTAATCGCATATTCAGTTCATACCTCAGTTATATTTATATCATATATATATATATATATAATAGGCATTATATATATACTATAATGTACCGGACTCGTTACATTATATAAAATTTATAAAGGTTATATGTCAGGGCAACCTTGTAAAAAGTCCTGTTGCCGAAATAAATGTTTCTTTCTTTATTTTTGGTATAGTATCAAGGTCACCGAGTGACTCTTGGTCAACCCTTCGAGTGCCGTATGGGATCGCTTCAGTGAGAAAAATGGATGTAGATCAGAGTAGCGAACATCTTGACGCTCTACTCGGTCATAAAATTGATATTGTAATGGTTGCAATTAAAATTAAAAGGTATTTTTAAAACAATTAAAATGTTTAAACTAATTATCTTAATGTGTGTTCATGTAAAATAGTCATTAGACATAATTAATAAAGAAATAAATAAAGAACGTTTCACTATTCCAAAGCTATTTTAGTATTCGCTATATCAAAGTGATCTCTTGAATAGGGCCAATTAATCATTATAGAGATCAGTCTTTGTTCATAGCTTTTGGTGGACCCCAGAGCAGTGAACAATAAAACCCCCCCTTTTCTGATCATGAGGGGGCACATAACAAAGAGAAAAAAAGTGGTGATTGTGGAAAGTGAAAGTGACCAATAAACAAATATAGTGCTAAGTGAAGTGACCTATATAACTGTGAAAAATTTTTTTGGTAACAAAATAAGTCTTAGATGCATTGGTTACATAGCTCTCAATAAACTTGTATGGTACATAACGATTTAGCGTGAAGAACCCCGGTTAATTTTAAAGTCGCTAGTCTTGTGAAAAAAGAGCTCCATTTTCAAAATAATATCACCGGCAGAAAAAAAAAAAAAAAAAAAAAAAAAAAAAGAAATAAAGAAACGGGCTGAAGAGAATTTAACATGCCTAGCCATAAAAAAAAGATCTTCCCCGGTTCAAGACCGGGAGGGTAGGGGGAAAATCACAGCAAATACTACACCAAAAGCATCTGCAAAAACTTCGAACGTCTCCCCCTCTTCCCCCCAAATCTCCAATCGGAGAGAAGAAAATTTGCGAACTCCGATGGGAAGGAAAGTCAGGACCCTACATACCCCGCTGACGAGCAAGGATCGGCTTACCCCCACTGTCTCCCCCTCGTTGGGGGGGGACTTCCCAAAGACCAGTCTGCCGAATATGAGCGCCATTCAAAGTTAGCACTTTGCGTATACTGAATGACCTTGGTTACACCCACTACCGATTACCGTTTCATCAAACTCTCAATGGAGTTGGATGATCCAAAAAGAACCGCGTCAAGAATAGTTTGAGCTCCGTCCTTCCCATGATTATGTTACAACCATCAAATTTCCATTGGGGGAAGATGCTTTCAAAAGGTAAATTGCAGTCTGATTAGAAGGAGCTTACGCGCCCAATTGAGACAGTCAATCAGTGAAATTTCAAAAAAGGCAAGGAAAAAAAAGAAGAACTTCCTTTCAGTTTACTTGGCAAAGAGTCCGTGATGTTATGGAAAGAATAGGATTTGATCTGCTTGCGGAAAACAGTGCTCCTTCTTGTGCTATGAGGTTTATGTAACGAAGAACTTTCCATCTCGCATACAAGAAGTTTAATGACTTTGCAGACGATAGCAGGTCTAGAAAAAATTCACAAAAGTCAGCAGCATAAGCTTATATACGAATCTCTTATCGGCAACGGACTTACGAAACCCCCCACGAGAGAAGAGGGAGAGAATATTGGGGCCGTGAATCATCTTCAAGGAGAACAGTTCCAAACACACGAGAGAGGCTCATATGGAGAGAGTAGATATACAAACAACAACGACGATTCTCAAGTTATTCAGAAGAGGCTAAAGTAAACAAAGTACGTTCTTTCCGAGAGATGAAAGGGCGTTCGTCAAGGTCTCATCACCAACATTCGTCCGGACAAGCCCTGAGTGACGCGCCGCTGCTAACCGACTCGTACAGAAGAAACACCTTCATTTCTAAAATGACTCAGAAATTATCGCTGCACTAATTAAGCAGAAAGTAAACAGGCACACTGTAAATGAGCCGGAGTTGTTTAGGCGAGTTATGATAAAACCACACTCCAGATTTTTTACATAGAAGTTACAAAATGTCATTCGCGATGTTTGTCCTATGTATTCTTTGGTATTTCCGCCAAATCGAGAAAGTCGGCAGCCATGAGTCTCAATACACAAAGAAGGCAGAGGAAAACGCAGTCAGATCCCCCCTCGAACAGGAGTTAGGGGGGGAGAGTGAAACTTATATTTTAAATGAAAATGGTCGTATTTTTAATTATGGGAATTCTGCTATAGTAAATAATTTGCCTGCGTCTAATAGGTAGTTTAATAATAATATTATCTGAGATAAAAATAGGTAATGTTTCGGTATTCTAACTGGGTTATAATAATATAATAATTGATAGTTAATTATAATAATAAATCAATATTCTTGAATACTGTAGCTTTGAGTAATTTTAAGAGTAACGAGCAAAGTGTCTCACTGGCACTGTACAGAAGTGTCATACCTTCTTCCCAAGTAAGGCATGCTGCAGTACATTCCGAGGTCTATTTACAAGCGAGTATCGATGTGACCCATACGATACCCACGCGGGTTAGCGGCTCACAAAATATATTATTTACGGATGCTCCGACTGGAGAAAATCAGGTCATAAATAATTTGTCTGTATTTAGAATTATTACAGAAGATTATAAACTTTATTTCCATTGTTGATAAAATATCAAAAAAGAGTCTAAATTTTAGACTCAGGTAGCGAGATCAATTTACTCCCTATGTATGGAGACCTGAATGTATCGATTATTGGTCAAATTAAAGCAGCCAATGATACCGTAAGTGACATATACTCTCGCGAAATTGTCTACAAATTGATATTTGGTATTTAAAGAGAACGTATGATGAGAATTTTTTTAAACAACTAAATTGCCAATTTGCATATTAGGTATGCCGTTTTTAAAAAAATTTTCGTTTTAATATTAATTTTGAACAGATATGTCTAACTGATCTCAGAGCAAGCGAATGTATTAAATTGTGTGATAAAACAATTTGTAAATAAGCTTTTATTCTTACTCTCTCTCAATTTTCTTTCCTTCGTGTAGCTCATTAATGAACTTTTAAGTGATATACCATATAGTAATAATCTGGTCAGGTTGAATTAAACATTTATTTAGAATGCATATTTACCGGAAAATTTTAAGGCTCCGGGAAGAGCAGCTTAAAGCATTGGGACGACCTGTTCAAAGAATTGGGGGAGGGGAGAACGCTGAGTCAAAACTTAAGAATAGAAATGGGGGGAGGGATACTTGTGCTTTACGTGGGGGAGAGGAGACGAGCATTCCAATGCTATCTTGAAGGAATTAGCTTCACTCTTTCCTTATAAAACTAATATAAGCGGAGTTCCAATAAAAATGAAACCTCGTCGTATTCCTCATAAAAATTACTCGAACAAACAAAGAGGGAGCTTATAAATTTAGTTTAAGCGAAGTTTTAAAGAGTCGCACCAGTCGCAATGGTAAGTTTTCCAATCAGTACGTGTTAGAAAAGTAAAATGGTGGTAGGGGGTCCGAATCGTGTGTATCTTTTAGAGACTCAATTCAGCGTGGCGAAAAATGATGTATTTTGCTATGCCGAATTCAAAAATCGTATTTTGAGTGGGCTTCATGGGAC
Organism: Trachelipus rathkii; assembly: GCA_015478945.1. Classification (NCBI taxonomy): domain Eukaryota; kingdom Metazoa; phylum Arthropoda; class Malacostraca; order Isopoda; family Trachelipodidae; genus Trachelipus; species Trachelipus rathkii. Next base: position 19,478 of record JABUQX010077787.1, read on the forward strand.
AAAGGTATTAAGTAAGCTTGACGTCACGAACGTGCGTACTATTTACTGCCTTTAGCAGAAGCCGATCAACAAATTTTAGTATTAGACCAATGCTCGCGACAATTTTTTCTTCTATAGACAATACCGATGGGATTTAAATTCAGAGTTCATGTTTCATCGGATTTTTAACAGACTAATACTTCAAGGCATTTCCGCGTGACACGTGCTATTTAGGACGATATTTTGATGGACCAAAGATTTATCAGAGCACGTGGTGGTACTTAAACAGGATATTGAGACGATATAACATCTAGTTTAAACATTTGTTTAAATAAACAAAAAAAATGGAATTGCGAAAGATATTTGCTTTCTCAAGAATTTTATCCTGCACGGACCAAGAAGCGCGATGGCGGCCTCGCATTATATCTGGAAAAAGTTAAGGAAATTAATTGATGTTGTCCTCGGCCGGTAACCATACAAAGAACTATGCGTTCATTTATTCGAGATACCCGGAATTTGCATCTTTACCTCTCTGATAATGGTATTACCCGTGTTTACAAATTGACGTTGCCCCCGTGTCTCTGGATATAGCCCATTTGTTTAAAAAAAAAAAAAATGCTCTAATAAAAAGTAGTCAGTCTTATTGTTTCTAGTACCTCCTGGGAAAGTAAATAAAAAAAATGTTCAAATAAAATGTTATCTCTCTCCTAAGTTTCTGATATAATTCATTATTTCTCAATGTCTATATTAAATATAATTGAAAATTTTTAGAGATAAAACAATATAAATTGACACATTAAGTTACAAAAGAACTTTACTTGTTAAAAGGAAGGAATGAAAAAAACATTAAATTCTACACTAATGAATTATTTACATATTTTATATGAATCAGTTGCATTTTAGTTTCCGAGTTAGGAAATTGGAATGGAAATCGCAGCAAAGGATTGGGGAATAAGAATCGGGGAATCGGGTTTGAGATTTATATGTTTATATAAATAGTTTGAATCGAAATCAGAATAAAAATCATAAATTCAAAATAGTCAAATATCTCATAATCAATTCCACAATGTATAGAGACTATAATTAAAAGTAAGACCCCACTTAGTACATTAACTACATAGGAAACTCTGCTCACCTTTGTTCGGGCTACCAGAAATTCCAATAAAATGGAATTTGTTTTTAAATTTGAGGATCAACAAAAATTTTTGATAGTTTTTTATTATGGTTTATTTATATATAGTCACTTTAAAAAAAATACTTTTACTAATTCTGGAACTCGTGACGAGTTTTATACAACAGTAACTAAATGTAGTTAAAAGTCGCCAACATAATTCAAAAGAGGTTTTTAAAATAGTAATATCACGATTATAAGATTAAAAATAAAGTATCAATTGAGAAGCATAATTTTTTTTTTTTTATATAGAAAAAGAGAAATATACTGTATATACATAAGTCTACAGATGTTACTATAAGTAATAAAATGTTATGAAACCCTAAAAAAAAATTAAAAAAAAAATTGAATTCTCTTGAGACAATTTAATTAAAGATAATTATTACATTAAATGAAACTAATTTAAGGAAAAATCTTCGTATATATAGAATGAATTGGAGAAAATTATATTCAGAACCAGATGTCCTCTATATATATATATATATATATATATATATATATATATACTATATATATATATATATATATATATATATATATATATATATATATATATATATATATATATATATATATATATATATATGCATATATATATATATATATATATATATATATATATATATATATATATATATATATATATATATATATATATTTAAATATATTTATATATATATAATAATATTTATATATAATAATAATAAAATACAAATTCATCTATAAATATATCTATTGAACTATTGTACATCTAATAACATAATATATAATTAAATAGTTATATATATCGTTAAATATCTATGTATATATATATATATGTATATGCTTTTATAACATATATATATATATCTTATATATATATATATATATATATATGTATATATATATATATAGTTGTTACTTATGTTTAGTTTGAACGTTGGAGGGTTGATAGAGGAGGTCGAGATGACCAACTTTTTCAGGTGGACTGCAAAAGTCACGTAGGTCCACACGTTACCACAGGGGCGCAAAGGGCGTCATCTTATGGAGGGAATTAGAAAGTTCGTATAGATATATTTACGAAAGGCTGACTATACGTTCAAACGAGATGACAGACATGCATCTCATACATCGATATATCAATGTAGGCAATAAAGTGAATGATAAATTACGATTCATGGTGCTTATTATTCTCTCGGGTATCACTCGAGGCATTGTAATTGTGGAACACAACCAGTACTCCTTACGGATCGAGCCCTCTTCTGCTACCCTCCAACGTTGTAAACTAATTTAAAAATACATTTTGTATATATATATATATATATATATATATATATATATATATATATATATATATATATATATATATATATATATATATATATATATATATATATATAAGATATATATATATATATAACTATATATACTATATATATATATATATATATATATATATATATATAATAAAACAAAAGAATAAAATTTATTCCATCTGAACAAATATTAAGAATTTTTAACAATAATTAAATGACGTCAGTAACAGTAATAAAATTCAGTAAATAAGTATGATTTTTTGTTTACTATTTTTTACCTAAATTTAGAGAATTTATGTAGTTGTTTGTATATTTGAATACAATTAAAAGTTTATACTTTATTGATTCCTGATTATTATTTCCAAAAATCAAGCAATGGAAAATACGGATGTATTCCTTCAAGAAGAGTTAAAATTGTAGACGAAAGCCCTTTAAAAAAAAAAAAAAAAAAAAAAAAAAAATTGACAAAATAAATTATTTTTATTTTAATTACTTTTTTTAAATAAAATATTTAAAAAGTAATATAAAGTATAACTTAAAAACTAAAAATAAAATCTTTAATAAAATAAATATAAGGT
>JABUQX010077787.1:32500-55373 GCA_015478945.1 Trachelipus rathkii
TTAGTGCAAACATCGATGAAATATTTTCAAGCATTTTGGAAGTTGCAACAGAACTTCTGCTTCTTCTAATGAAAAACTGAGAAAGTCGCGTGTGAGAAATCAACGTACAATGAAAGGATATTAAACAAATGAAACTCTTTTTGATTATTTTTCAAACCAATCTGATTGCAAGTTCTTAAATCATAGATCCATATTTTCTAATCTTAGTACATTCCATCTATACCTATTTCAAATTTAAAGAATTTTGTAAATGAATTTGATCTATATACTGTCACATTTCGATTGTAAAGGATTTTAGCATCTCTCTTACTCCCAAAGTGCAATCCAAAAATTTATTTCGCTACTCTGAAAAGGCTCAAAACATATTCCTATATACTATAGAAGGGGAAAAACTAACAGAACTGGCTTTAACTGTTCTTTATGGATACATTAACTGTTCATCATAACTATACAATATAAAATGATGAAGATATCAATCAGTTTCCTGTTAAGAAAACAAGAACTATATAATAGTATATATTATATATATAATATATATGTCTATATATATATATATATATATATATATATATAATATATATTATATATATAGTATATATATTATATATATATATATATTATATAATATATATATTATATATCTATATATATATATATAATATATATATATTAATATATTATTATATATATATATATATAATACTATATATATATATATATATAATATATATATATATATATATATATATATATATATATATATATATATATATATATATATATATATATATATATATATATTATATATATATATATATATATATATATATATATAAATTATATATATATATTAGGGTTAATCACATTCCTTGGCGTGAAATATTTTTTTAGGTTAAGTTACATTGAGTAACTAATGTTCGGGAGAAATGGTATAGCAACTGTTGAAAACAAAATTTTATGGGGACGAATCGATATCTTTTAGGTATTTATTTTCTATTTCTAATGGGTTCACGATGACCTCAACGTTCGATATACACATATTAACAATGAAACAATTTTTATGTTGAGATATGCGTATAATAAAAGACCAACCAACTAAAACTTTCCTGAAACTGACAATAACCCTCCGAGTTGGCAGGCGATCGCTTTGTTGTAAATACATCCCATTTGAAAAGGTCCATTCGTAATGTTGGACGAAAGCTCATGGCTTCCCCACCCCAAGAATCTCAATTTTAGTCTCCCTGTTTTTAACTTAATATTAAAATTAAAAGTGTGTGCTTATTGTTAATATGTGTATATCGAACGTTGAGGTCATCGTGAACCCATTAGAAATAGAAAATAAATACCTAAAAGATATCGATTCGTCCCCATAAAATTTTGTTTTCAACAGTTGCTATACCATTTCTCCCGAACATTAGTTACTCAATGTAACTTAACCTAAAAAAATATTTCACGCCAAGGGTGATTAACCTATATAAATATTTACAACTACGTTCAAGTAGTTTATATCTACGTATATATATATATATAATATATATATTATATATCTATATATACAATATAATATAATATATATATATATATATATATATATATATATATATATATATAATATATTATATATATATATATATGTATGGGTTTGTGTGTATAGGTGTGTGTGTGTGTGTGTGTTGTTGAGTGTGTGTGTGTGTATGTATGGAAAGCTGTGCTGTACGTCTTACACAGCGGAATGACAAAATGTTGTAATTGAATGTGGAGTTTAATAATATCATCTGTTCAAATAATGTGTTTCATCCTTTTTTAAGCAGCTTTCATTAGCCAGCTGCGAGATGCTGAACGCATAGACAACATCCGTTTTCCCCAGCAGTCATTAATTATTTTCTTTCCATGTGAACAGATGAGCACGAATTCCAGGCAGAAGAAAGTTGCATTAAAATATATTAAAGTATTTTCTTTTTTCGTTATTTATATAATAAGAGATAGTAAATCCATTTTATTTAATTTTTCACTGCCTACATTTGTACTAAAAGCTTTCAAATTATACTTTTTTTTGAAATGGTTAATATAACATGAATAAAAGTGCTTAACTAGGAATAATTATATCGTATATATATATTATTATATATATATATATATATTTTTTATACATAGGTATTATAATATATGGAGAAAAATATATATATATGTATTATATATATATATATATATATATATATATATATATAATATATATATATTATATATATATATAAATATATATTATTATATATAATATAATATATATATATATATTATAATATTTATATATATATATATATATATATATTATATATTATTATATATTATATATAGATATATATTATATATATAATATATATATATATATATATATATAATATATATATATATATATATATATATTATATATATATATATATATAACAAAGATATTCTGTGCAATTAAACGCAAACAATCATTTTTGTAATTTCAAATGGTCCTAAAGTGGGTTTTGAACCTTACCTTGAGAATGGTACTCCAGAGTGTTTACCTTCGAGACCACGATTGGCTAAAAGGAAACCATCATTTTACCTCTGAAAGCTTAGCTTCTTTCCAAGAGGAGCGAAGGCGTTGTCTTGGACACCTAACCTCCGACGGGCCCTCCCGCCACTCGGGTCAGGGGCAACACTGGGTAGTTTTTAACCGGACATTATTTAGATATTCAAAGATATTTTGTGCATAAACGCAAACAATCATTATTTGTATATTTCAAATGGTCCTAAGTGGGTTTGAACCCTTACCCTTGAGATGGTACTCCAGAGTGTTGGCGAGGAGGCCCGTCGGAGGTTAGGTGTCCAAGACACGCCTTCGCTCCTCTTGGAAAGCTAAGCTTTCAGAGGTAAAATGATGGGTTTTCCTTTTAGCCAATCGTGGCTTGAGGTAACACTCTGGAGTACCATCTCAAGGGTAAGGGTTCAAACCCACTTAGGACCATTTGAAATATACAAAAAATTGTTGCGTTTATTGCACAAATATCTTTGAATATCTAATAATGTCCGGTTAAAAATTTCCCAGTGTTACCCCTGACCCGAGTGTTGGCGGGGAGGCCCGTCGGAGGTTAGGTGTCCAAGACACGCCTTCGCTCCTCTTGGAAAGCTAAGCTTTCAGAGGTAAAATGATGGGTTTCCTTTTAGCCAATCGTGGTCTCGAGGTTGACACTCTGGAGTACCATTTCAAGGGTAAGGGTTCAAACCCACTTAGGACCATTTGAAATATACATATTATATATATATTATATATATATATTATATGATATATATATACATATATTTATATATTATATATATATATATATATATATATATATATATATATATGTATCAACCCTTTGAGAAGTTAGATACAGTGATAATGAAAGGGAGTAATTACTTTTTATTTTTATTTCTAAGACTAATTAAATCAGGTAGTAAATAATAGTATCAATGTTTATAAGTTAACACAATGGGCCAGTTCACAGTTATTAATAATATTGGTAAAGGTTAACATCATAATTTTTATAAGTCAAACACAACTTATCAGCGCGGCTTACTAACAAGCCGACACTCTGGACTTCTCTTCTTTATCGTGAAGCCTAACTGCCCTTGCCTTCTCTCAAATGCCAGGCGTTTCTCCGGCAGCATTTTGCAGTGACTCATTTTTACGGCAATGACGCCTTACAAAGAATCGTTGAATATTTCTCTTATATAATGAAACAATAATTAAAATTTAAGGTACGGATGCATATATCAAGTATACATAATTATTATAGTAAGGGTAGAGAACCTGCCCTTACAAGTTTTTTTTTTTTTTTTTTTTTTTTTTTTTTTTTTTGAGTAGTAATTTTGTTACTGTTGAATTTCAAAATTTTATTTCTACAATACTATTAAAACAAAACATATATAACCAGACCTTATTAATTTTACAATATCCAATACAATAATGATTTCGTTTCAATAACCTCTATTACATAACATAAGACCGCCTTTAATTTAAGAAGATAAAATTATTCCATTAAAGTGAGACAAGATAAGGGTAAGAGTGAATTTCGTATTTGGCGCGAGGAGCTAGAAACTTCATCATCTATTGAAATGTTGCGAAGTGTTTCAGGATCAATCATGTAATTATAATTAAAGTCAATAATGAACCCATATTTCTCTAAAAAATCCATACCCAAAATATTGAAATTAATTTCGGCCGCGAATGCATACAATTCGAATGGCCTTCCAAGCCCAATATCGACCTTAATCAATTTCTTATTATAAATAGATATCAATGTCCGCGTAGCCGCAGTCACAAGAACGCTATTATACCGGTCCACTCCTATCAGCATTGAGGGTCGTATAATTAAATTTAAAGAATTCCCGCATCTATCAATAATTTTCATACTTCTTCTATCAGTAACGGAATAAAACTTCATAAAAATCGCCCTCTTAGCCATCATCGCCGTTCCAATATTAACATAATTTTTCTTTAAAAAAGTTACATCCCTTTCGCTTCCGAAATTTATATAGGGAACATCATCAAAATCGTCGCTAGCATCATCATTATTATTATTATTATTATTTTTATTATTTTTTTTCATTATTTATTATTATATAATTTTCTATTATTTATTTTTATTTATTAGTTATTACTTTATTATTATTATTATTATTATTATTATTATTATTATTATTATTATTTTTATTATTCTCTTCATTATTATTATTATTATTCTTTTCATTACTATTACTATTATTATTATTATTATTATTATTATTTTTTTCATTATTATTATTATTATTATTGGTAGAATAATAATTCAGGGTCTTTCGTTCTTCCTCAACTCGCGCCTCGGCAATTAAATCATGAGCGCTACGGTATTCTTCCCCCCGCAATTCATTCATTTCAGTATTTTTAAACATCCCGTTTTCTACATCTTTACTTAAACTACCCTCTTGCTCTGTATGCGTCGAGCTACGTACTAAATCAAAACCAGACTCCGCTCTCGCACCTTCTCCCGTTCCATCTGGGGAACGAACTGACTCAACGAATCCCCCATCAGAGACACTTTCTGTGATAGCAGCTACAACAAGATCACTAACATTCTCGTCCCCAATTTCGTTATCGTAATTAAAAGTTCTATCACTAGCATGCTTATTATTACAGTCAGTATTTCTAACATATTTATACCTATTATCATAATATGCGTTTCTATTATAATTATAATTATTATAATTACCATTATGATTCACATTTCTATTATTATAATTATCATTATAGTTTGCAACCCTATTCCATTTGTAAACATTATTATGATTGATATTTCTATATTGCCTATAATTATAATTATTAAAAGTATCTCTTCTGTAACATGCATTTTTAAAATTATTAGCGTAATAGTTTCTTCTTCGACGGAAAACATTCTGCTCTCCCCCCGGATATTTCGGATAACCCCCATAAGTAAACCCCCCAAAATTCCTATAACGAATACCAGCAAAATGTCTGTAATTATGGCTATAATTCCTACCGTTATTATGATTATTATTATTATTATAATAATAATATTTTCTATTATTATAGTTATTATTATGACTATCATTATAATGATCATTGTAAAAATTATTTCTACTAAAATTATTATGATTATTATTATAAAACCATTTTCTACTATTACAGTTATTATTGTGACTATTATTATAATGACTATTATAAAAGTTACTTCTAAAATATTTACCTCTAATATTAAAATTTTTCCGTCTAAAGTAAGTATTTCGCCACGTGTTTATTCCCCCCCTTTGGCCCGTTGTTGGAACCAGAGAGGAGCTTCTACGTTTCCCTGTATTAAGTCTTGATCGTCAATGTTGATTGTAGATTTCCTTGAATTCTCGCATATTGTCTTCATTAGGTTTTTGATTGTTCCAATTAGAGAAATCATTTCTTCCGTCGTTTTTCTCTGTATCGCTATCAGGTGGTCTATCTTGTTTTCGTGAGTTGAAGATTCTCCTTGTCCATTTTGAGAAAAGTTGTCTTCTTCTCCCATTCCCCCATTTTGGGGAACCTCGTGAGGGATAAGTGAATTGGGGTTCGAGATTTCAGGCCAAGTGGTAACAGTCATCTTGCTTCTTGTTTCAAATTTGGGTGAAACTTCTTAAAGTTGGGCAAATTTACAGCAGTTTTTCTTTTCCGTTTGAGGAAAGTTTTTAAACCTATTGGAGTAGTTTCTTATTTATCGTTTTTCGGGGAATTTGAACTGTTTTATTTTATTTTGTATGTTTTTTGTGTGTGTCTGTGTTTTGATCGGCACTTTTTTTCACTTCACTGATTAAAATTTTGTTTATTATGATTTTGCGTTTGTTTTCACTTCACTTTTGTATATTGGATGTTTATTCGAGTCGCTCTGGGAAGTCACCATTCTTTGTAATAACCCTTTGACGAGTTAATACAGTGATAATGAAAAGGGGTAATTACTTTTTATTTTTATTTCTAAGACTAATTAAATCAGGTGGTAAATAATGGTATCAATATTAACAGTTAACACAATGGGTCAGTTCACAGTCATTAATAATATTGGTGAAGGTTAATATCATAATTTTTATATTCAAACACAAATTTCCGGCCTTTAACAAGCCGACACACAATGCGACTTCTCTTCTTGTATCTTGAAGCCTAACTCCAATGCATCTCTCTTCTTATGATACCCTTCCCTCAAATGCCAGGCATTCTCGGGCAGCATTTTGCAGTGACTCATTTTTACAACAATGGAGTCATTCGGTAGAGTCGTTAAATATTTTTCTTACATAATAAAATAATAATTAAAATTTAATATACGGATGTATATATCAAGTATACATAGTTATTATAGTAAGGGTAGAGAATCTGCCCTTACATATATATGATATATATATATATATATATATATATATATATATATATATATATATAGCAGGTTTTTCTCTTTTCTTTTCTAGAAGATGATGAGCTCATTGAAACATGCTTAAATATACCCATATAATATAGTAACACCTTAATATATGTAATATGTATAATATATATAACTAATAACCATATAATATATAATATATATATAATAATAATATATACTTTCTTTCTCTTATATATATATATATATGTAATATATATATGGTGGGTTTACACAGAAAAAGAATTAATTTAGATATTACCCTGGATTATTATGTGTAATATAATTTAATTAAAGTTATGGTAGGGGTAATAGCCATTCGAGTCATAAAATCAATTTAAATGTTATTTTTTATATATGGTACCTTTAAGGGAGTTGGGGGTGTTTTTGGAAGTTTAATTATTAAAAAACAGTAAGTCTTAGACTAGAAGTATAATTAGTTATAAAACTTAAAATAAAAATTATATTTCTTTATTATAACCATAAAGAATTCTTAATAAGTAAACTATATATTTTCATTTTTAAAGGTGCAGACCAAAAGAGCAGAGCATTTTGGTCACACGTTACCAGGTCCGCTAATTTCCTGACGACTCCGCACCTCCGCTGAAGGTCCGCACTATTCTGTTGATCGCTCCGGAGCGGACTAGCCAGTTAAAGAGCGGGAAATTGCCCCACCTCTGATAATATATATATATATATATATATATATATAATAACAACAATAACATTATATATATATATATATATATATATATAACTTATATATATATATATATATATATGCGCTGCTCCTGCTGCTATATATATATATATATATACGCCGAATATATTTAAATACGAAATGTAGCAAAATTTTTATTTTAGCAGGACGTTTCGTGAACGTTACTGTTCACTTCATTCAGCTTAACATAACTGAATGAAGTGAACAGTAACGTTCACGAAACGTCCTGCTAAAATAATAGGGTACATTTATCTGTTTTGAGGTATTAGGAAGCCAATACTTCTGACACGTATGGTGTCTTTATATATATATATATATACATATATATATAAATATATATATATATATATATATAACATATATGTATATACACTTAGTATATAACTATATCTAACATATATAGTAGTAATATGCTGTATATATATATATATATATATAATTCATGAGTTTTGCAACAATGAATAATTTTGTTTAAAATTTTTTGCAGGGGCTGGCTATGTTTGGAATCAGAAGGTGAGTAATTGCGTTTTAGGATTTGTTTGTTAAAATAATCTCATATTTTTGCAGGCCAGGGTTTACAGGTTATTTATTGTTGTATTAGTAGGGCGTAATATTTCACTCTAAAACCTGCATATATATATATATATATATATATATATATATATATATATATATATATATATATATATATATAACTCTTCTTATAATATATATATAACTAGCACTTCGCCAACCCAACAATAATATAACCTTAGCATATAGCATATAACCTTAACCATATATATATACCGAGTGGGCTTATCGTGAAAGTTGCATGGGCGCCGGGCGAGTCGAAAAAATCGATTCCGAAGAATGATTTGAAGGAAATCAATTGGCCGGGGTATCGTGCGACTTTTACGTACGCGAGCATGCGCACGGGTTGCGTCCGTGGGCTGCCGTGGGGGTTGTGCCTTCTAAAAGGTATGAATGCTTCGTAGAGGCTGGGGGAAGACAGGAGAAAGGGGATTCGGTGTCAGGTCGGGTTCGACACCGGTGCGGTGCCGAGTCAGTAAATGTTGTATAATAATACAATATTTGTATCTTTATATGTTATTGAACCCGTAGTCTCGAATATGATGGTTATAAGTCCCATAAAAGGTGTCTGGGGACCCCCCGGAAGGGTCCCCAGTGAAGAAATGGACGAAATGCATAAGAGAAGTGGAGGAGTCGGAGTCGGAGTCAGAGAAGGAAGGAGTTGGAGTCAGAGGAGTCGGAGTTGACAACGGAACCGGTGCTGGAGCCGAAATATATGTTTATAAGGTCGTAGAACTCGAATATGAGGGTTGTAAGTTCTTAAAGGGTGTCTGGGGCACCCAATGGGGAATTGTCCCAGAAAAGCTCACGGAGCACAAAACAGAAAGAAGATGGAAGAAGGAAGGAGGAAGGAGGCAGAGTTGGTACCGACACCAATGCTGGAGCCGGTGCGGTGCTGAGTTAGTAAACATTCGTTTAGCCTCAGACTGATATTTCTATTTTCAAAATCTCGTTTTCTTTTTATAAACGTCAACTAAAATATATTGTTTGCTATTTTATTTTATAAGTTTCATTTTACATTTATTCTTTATGTTTTTAATTTTTGCTTTCAATTTAAATTTTTTAATTACTTTTTAAATTTTATTTATTTTCTTTTTTAAAATTTTAATTTATTTTGTTTAAAAAATATAATTTTTACTAAAATATTTATGCTTTTCATTTTTATAACGTAAAAAATTTCCTTTTTACACACTCTAAAGCAATAAATCAGTAAATCAATAAATCAAACCACCCAACCTACCCTTCCCCACCCCTCCATGATCTATTGATCTATTGATTCAAGTCATATTTTTACTAAAATTGTTATGTTTTACATACCCTAAAGCAGTAAATCAGTAAATCAAACCAAATCAAACCACCCCACCCCACCCCACCCGTGATCTATTGATCTATTGATTCAAGGCATATTTTTTATAACATAACACAAAACTTTTATTTATCTTTGTTTAAATCATTTTTGTTTTTACTAAATTTATTCCTTTTATGTTTATAACTTAAAAAATTTGCATTTTACATACCCTAAAGCAGTAAATCAGTAAATCAAACCACCCAGCTAACCTCTCCATCCCTACCCATGATCTATTGAGTCAAGTCATAATTTTTTACTAAAATTGTTATGTTTTACATACCCTAAAGCAGTAAATCAGTAAATCAAACCCTCCCCCCCACCCCCCCGCCATCCATGATCTATTGATCTATTGATTCAAGTCATATTTTTTACTAAAATTGTTATGTTTTACATACCCTAAAGCAGTAAATCAGTAAATCAAACCACCCTCTCCCCGCATCCTCCTGCCCATCCATGATCTATTGATCTAGTGATCTATTGATTCAAGTCATATTTTTTTACTTAAATTGTTATGTTTTACATACCCTAAAGCAGTAAATCAGTAAATCAAACCATCCTCCCCTCCCCTCCTCTACCACCATCCTATGATCTATTGATCTATTGTTTCATGTCACATTTCGAGTATCATTTTGGATAAACATAACATAAAATCAAGTTCTTTATACACTGACCAACGAATATATGCTAACGTAACAAAGTTTTTACATTAATAAAGCTAACATAGCATCACCTGAACTAAGAATATTATGTACAACGACAAAAATAACACACCTTACGCACGAATAAACTGTTAACGTTAAAAAAGTTCCACACTTAACAGTAAAAGTAACTAACATAGCATACAAAAACGTAACCTATTCATACTTCGTCAAACATATCTCTAACATATCAATGTTAATTTTACATTAACATGGTAATATTTAACAAATATTTATCATAACCTTCTCTAATTATCATACTGACCACCGAATATATTCTAACGTAACAAAGTTTTTTACATTAGCATAATAATATTTAACAAAAATTCATCTTAACCTTACCTAACTATCATAATTTCCAACGAATAATTGCCAACATAACAAAGTTTTATCCAAATATAATATAAAAATAACAAAGTTTTATCCGAACATAACATAAAAATAATTTTTTTGAATAAAATATTGTAAAGTGTATTAGTTTACTGATTTTATAGCAGTAAATCAAACCACCAGTCCCTCCCCTCCGCCCCCTCCTCCCACCATCCTATGATCTTGTGATCTATTGATCTATTGTTTCATGTCACATTTCTAGTATCATTTTGGATAAACATAACACAAAATCAAGTTCTTTATACACTGACCAACGAATATATGCTAACGTAACAAAGTTTTCACATTAATAAAGCTAACATAGCATCACATGAACTAAGAATATAATGTACAACGACAAACCTAACACACCTTACGCACGAATAAACTGTTAACATTAACAAAGTTCCATGCTTAACAACAGTAAAGTAACTAGCATAGCATACAAAAACGTAACCTATTCATACTTCGTCAAACATATCTCTAACATATCAATGTTAATTTTACATTGACATGGTAATGTTTAACAAAAATTTATCATAACCTTCTCTAATTATCATACTGACCACCGAATATATGCTAACGTAATAAAGTTTTTTACATTAACATAATAATATTTAAAAAAAATTCATCTTAACCTTACCTAACTATCCTAATCCTCAGCTAATAATTGCAAACATAACAAAGTTTTATCCAAACATAACATAAAAATAAGTTCTTTGAATAAAATATCGCATAGTAAAGTGTATTGGTTTACTGATTTTTAAATCGGTAAATCAAGACGACAGCCTCCTCCCTCCTCCCCCCCTCCAACTATCCCATTGATCTATTGATCTATTGATTCAAGTCATATTTCAGTATCATTTTGGATAAACATAACAAAATAAGTTCTTTATATACTGACCAACGAAAATATGCTAGCGTAATAAAGTTTTAACATCAATAAAGCTAACATACATATATCATAACCTGAACTAAGAATATAATGTACAACGACAAACCTAACATACATTACGCTCGAATAAACAGCAAACATTAACAAAGTTCCATACTTAACAGTAAACTAACTAACATTGCATACAGAACGTAACCTGTTCACACTTTTTCAAACGTATCTGTAACATATCATTAATTTTTACCTTAAAATAGTAATATTTAACAAAAATCTATCATACCCTTACCTAATTATCATACAGATCAACGAATATATGCTAAGGTAACAAAGTTTGCACATCAATAAAGCTAACATATCATAACCTGAACTAAGAATTTAATGTACAACGACAAACCTAACATACCTCACGTATGAATAATCTGCTAACATTTCTAAAGTTCCCTACTTATCAAAGATAAACTAGCTAACAGGACATACAAAACTCAATATATCCCCAACTTTTCCAACATATCAGCAACAGCTAAAGCAGTATTATCTAGCAAAATCCCTTAACAAAGTGACCAATCTATCAAAAATACCAGCATCTTGAGCAACGAATTGACACTACCTTCATCAAAGTGTCACACATATCAAATTTAACATCATTTTGAACTATGAATAAACGTGGACATTAGCAAAATTATCTGTCAAACATCATAAAATAACCTATCGATCATTCAGATCAACGAATAAACGCTAACATAAAATTTCCTGAACTAAAAACATATAGTACCATAACATACCTGACATACATTAAGCGTGAATAAACTTTCGACATTAACAAAGTATAACAATCTCAAGCTTTACTATAGACAAGCTGACGTCAACAACTATTGGGGTAGCAAGTTTGGTGGGGATACGATAAAAAAGAACTTCCTAAAATGAGAGGGGAAAAGTGTGGCTTATACGACTTTTAAATAAACTCTCGGTTCCAGCTTATTACTACAACAATTATATCGAGCGTATGTTAAATAATAATGATTTTCTTTCGATTATGTTTTTCAGTGTAATAAGTCAACCAGAGCACATTGAAAAACGATTTAAATATCGATTTTGTGGGTAAAAGGCCACGATTAGTCGATTGGAATCCTCGGAAATGGTTTACCGATCATTTAAGATCTAGGAACCAAAAACCCTCTTTTTTAGGGGGTTAAACCCACTAAGTTCAGGTTAACAAAACTCGGAAAACGGTCACCCTGACCTCAAAAACGGTCTCACCGATCTTAGAAGCCTAGCTTTTTGGATACATAAAGTTTCAAATTCCTAAGTGATAGAAATTTCAAGTCAACTGACTTTGGATTTCCATAATCCGGTTTGCAGATGTTTGCATTACAACGATAAACGCAGCTTCCGGCTTTTCGGTTTGGCTGTCAGTAATTGAGCCCCTATTATATAAATATATATATATATATATATATATATATATATATATGCTAATAACATAATAACCTTATATATATATATATATATATATATATAACATAACTCTGTATACTATATACCTTTAATATATATATATATTAGTGATGGATCGAATAACCGCAACCGCACATATTTTGGCAACCGCAGCTGCAACCGCAACCGCACGGTTGTCACTGGTCACGCAGCCTCTCCGCAGTTTGTTACTGTCTTCGAAACCACAACTGCAGTTTGTCAGGAAATTATCTTTTAAAAATATTCTCTTATGTTATCAAAACTTTCTCTCTCTCTCTATTATATGAAAAACAAAGATTCGGTTTGTCTTTACTCCTCAAATACTTCTAAGATAAGACAACTTACCAGTTTTGATTTTATACTAATTGAAAAATGTATTACCTTATTAGAGATATTTGAAGAGATTACTAAAAACTAAAAAGTTAAGCTTTCATTCGTCCTCTATATTACAAGTAATTCCTTTTATTGTGTCGTTAAAAACTCTTCACCAAACCTCAGATTTCGAGGCTGAAGAGGGACTTAAATCAGCTGTACAAACAATAAATTCGGAGTTAACTCATAGATTTGATAATTTGGAAAGAAATTTCTTGTATTCTATCGAAACGTATCTAGATGCTCATTGATAAAAGTGAAATTCTTTGCTATAACTTTGAAAGGAAGTTCAGGAGAAATAACAAAACAATGTAAGGAACTTTCTTCAGAATATGGGAAAATATATATCTATTAACAGACTTCCTTAAAGAATTTAAACTGCAGAAATAAAGCATCCTTCAACATCCAAGCCAAAAACTCTGTTTGAAACCATGAATGTTCATTTAACTTCAAGTAGTGATGATGATGATAAAAAAAAGAATTCAATGAAAGTGTTTTGGATGAAATATCAAAGAAAAAAGAAGTCGATCCTAAAGATGATCCTCAATGTGGTGGAGAGGGAGCAGAACTTATAACTTCAAAGAGTTGAAGATGATGGCTAAAAGATATTTGTCATGCCCATCTAGTAGTATACCAAACGAACAACTTTTCAGCAGAGCTGGATTAATTTATAACGAGAAAAGGATGAGATTAACAGGAGAAAATGCTGAAAAATTGTTATTCCTTAAATCTAACTTGCCGCTTCAAAAATTCAATTACAAACGCTAATAACTAAAGAAGCACCTTTAGTTGGATACTTTCCAGTTTCCACAGGGCGGAGGATGGGGAAAGTGGATGGTGTTGTGCATTGTGCATGGGTCCTCTTTCCGCACTCTGGTAACTCTTGTAAACAGAGGCTAAATTGCACATTAAATGACCAGAAATTTAGAAATTTTCAAGGTAATAATAATAATAATAATAATAATAATAATAATAATAATAATAATAATAATAATAATAATAATAATAATAATAATAATATTATTATTATTATTATTATTATTATTATTATTATTATTATTATTATTATTATTATTATTATTAGTAGAAGTAGTAGTAGTAGTAGTAGTAGTAGTAGTACTAGTAGTAAAAGTAAACAAAGCAATTGTTAAGTTTTATTTCTGTTGCATAACCGCAACCGCGGTTGTTGAAAAATTTAGGAACTGCAAAAAAACTGCAACCGCGGTTATGAAAAATTCAGTTTCGCTCCATCACTGTATATATATTTAACATAACTATATATATATATATATATATATAGCATATTTTTATATAATAATATATATATATATATATAGAGAACAACTTAACCAAGAATATGCTGCTAACAACTGTTTGATATATATATATATTAGTGTGGAGCTTGATTCCAAATTTCCAGCCGATGCCGATTCCGATTCCGATACCGATACCAGTGCCGATTCCGATTTCGATTCCGATTCCGATTCCGATTCAATTCTTTATATATATATATATATATATATATATATATATATATATATAATATATATATATATAATATATATATATATATATATATAAATTCTTTTGGTAATCAATATATATATATATATATATATATATATATATTATTATTATTATTATACAAACACTTATTCCCGCTTAAGCGGGGTAGTGGTACGTGCAGCTTCCCTAATTCATATTTTCCTTCATCTCGCCCCCACCCACCTCCTCCATTCCATTCTATCTCTCGCCAACACCCTACCATCCTCCACCCTCATCCCTCTCTCTTCCAGCATTTCCTTTATTCCATCCATCCACCTTCTTCTCGGTCTCCCCCTTCCTCTTCTTCCTATCCCCTCCGCCTCCCAAACTCTCCTAACCACCCTCTGTTCCTCCATTCTCTCCAGATGTCCAAACCATCTTAACATTCCCTTCTCCGCTCTTCTCACCAAACCATTTTTCCAATCACATCTCTCTCTTATCACCCTATTCCTAATCCTCTCTCTTTTGCTAACCCCACATACCGCTCTCAACCCTTTCATCTCAAACACTTCCAGCTTCTTCTTGGACCTAGCATTCAACCCCCATATTTTTTTCAAACATACTTATCTTAAGTTTATGTGATAAATCCCCCCCTTTCCATAATTCCCTCAGACCACTCAATGCTCTCATTCCTTCTCCTACTCTGTGATCTATCTCTTCCTTCATCCCTCCTTCCTTACCCAAACCCATCCCTAAATATCTTCTAATACTACACCTCCTACTCTAATCTCTAACCCCATCCCCTCATCTGTTTCATCCTCCTCAAACACTAACACTTTACTCTTTCCTGGGTTTATCTTAAGACCCTTTTGTCCACACACCCTCTCAAACTCCTTCACCAAATACTACAGCCCTTCTGAATTCTTCGCCACTAAGGCAGTATCATCCGCAAATAGTATCATGTTCACTTCCCATCTATCACCCCTATCCATCAATTCCACCCCTCTCCCCTCCCTCATCATTCCTCTGCAGACACTCTCCATAAATAAATTGAAAAGCCACGGTGACATTACACATCCCTATCTTAACCCTCTCTTTACCCCAAACATCTCACTCTCCCCCCTAATACTCTCACACACATTCTGCTATTCCTATAAAAGGCCCTAATACCTTTAACTAATTTACCCCCTACTCCATATTCCTCCAGCACCTTCCATAATTCCCCCCTCTTCACTCTATCATATGCTTTCTCCAGATCAAGAAAACACCCGTACACTTTCCCTTTCCTTTCTATACCTTTCTCCACAAGCATCTTCATCGTGAATACTTGATCCACACACCCCCTTCCCACCCTAAATCCTCCTTGTTCTTCCCCCATTCTCTCCTCCGTTAAATCTCTCACCCTCTCAATTAGTATTCTCCCATACACTTTCCCTACTACACTCAAAAGACAAATACCTCTATAATTCCCACACTCCATCCTATCCCCTTTCCCTTTATACAGGGGAACCAAACAACCATCCTCCCAATCCTGTGGAACCTCTCCCCTCCTCCAACATAAATTATATAACCTATACAGCCATTCCTCCACCCCTCTGCCTCCCATCTGTAACATTTCCATATTCACACCATCTAGACCTGTGGACTTTCCTTTTTTCCTTTAGTTAACGCCCTAATAATTTCTTCCATTTATTTCCAAATCCCCTTCCTGCCCCACTTCCCCCCCACCCTCACCTCTTGTAAATCATCCTCATCTCTCCCACCCATTTCATTCAATAATCCTCTAAAATATTCCCCCCATCTTTTCCTCACCTTATCCTTCTCTCCTATCCATTCCCCTTCCCCTCCCTTAACCCTCTCTCCTAACCCCTCCATCTTCTTCCTTTTTTTATTTACTTCTTTCCAGAATATCTTGCTCCCCGTTTCAAAATTTTCTGTCACTTTTCTACACCATTCATTATTTGCATTTCTCTTCGCCCTCTCCACCGCCCTCTTTGCTGCCACTCTAACCCTTCTATATTCCTCCCAGCTTTCCCTTCTCCTATTCCCCAACCATTTCACATAAACCTCTTTTTTCTTTTTCACCAACTCTTTCACCTCCTCTCCACCATTCACTTCCTTTCCTTCTACTTGCTCCCACCTTTTTTACTCCACATATCCTTCTGGCCTCTTCACAAATTGTCTCTTTAAATCTCTTCCCTCCTCCTCCACTTCCCTAATTTCCGTCCCTCTCACGTCCCTCCACTTATCCTCCATACCCCTCATAAACTCCCTCCTACACATTGCCTCATCTAATTTTTCCACCTTTATGACTTCTATTCTCCTCTTATTTTCTCTTTCCCTAACCGTTACCTCTCCCCCTACCCTTAATCTAGCAACCACCAAATAGTGATCAGATAACCCCCTACCTGCCCCTCTGAATACATTTACATCTAGTAATCTGCCTCTATCCTTTCTATTTATACACACATAATCCAATATCGCCCTCCCCCCGTTATCTCACTCTTCCATGTATACTTATGATTTTCACTTTTCTTGAACCAAGTATTCCCAATTATCATTCTTCTATCAACACACAATTCTAACAGACTTTCTCCATTATCATTCCTTTCCCCTACCCCAAATGGACCTATAATTCTCCCCATCTCCTCTCTTCCCACTCCTGCATTCAAATCTCCTAATAAACAAATTTTATCATTTACCCCGAAACTTTCCCAACATTCATTCAACTCACTCCAAAATCTTTCTCTCTCCTCCACCCTCGCTCCATTTACTGGTGCATACGCGCATATAAAAACCCCATTTCCCCCCAAATTTCACTTTAAACCACATTATTCTCGCACTCACCTATTTGCACATTTTTACCTTATCCCACACCTCTTTTCTCATAACTATTCCTACCCCTTCCCTCGCCCTCACTCTCTCGTTCACCCCCGAAATCATACCCTTAAATTTTCCAAAGTCCATCTCCTTCTATCCTTTCAGCTTTGTTTCTGTCAACCCTAGCATATCCAACCTTTTTTCTTCGAACATTAAGCCCACTTCTTCCCTTTTCAAATCCTCATTTATCCCTCTCACATTCATACAACCCACTCGAATCTAATCTCTTTTACCCATCCTAGCTCTTTACTCCCCCTTACTCCCTTTTATCCTGACCCTCTTATTCACCACTCTACTTTCCACTATTCCCACACTTGATTCGGCTGCACGTTTACCGGGATCCCACAACCTGAGGCACTTCCCAATACCTCAAGCTCCAAACCCCGCTCAAACAACCACACCCTAAAAAAATCCTAAATCTATATTCTAAAACTAATTCACAATTTATAGATAAAACTTAAATTAACACTTATGTTGTTTACGAAATTAATACTTTGATGTATATTCTTCCTACTATTGAAGACACTCCTCTTCTTCTCAGCTTTCGAATCTATTCCTATAGGAAAAATCAGAAGGATCATTGATGTCAACTCTTTCTGTCTTGAAGATACTCTTCCAGAGTACCTTTGCTTTTTTATATACTTAATTCTTTCTTGCTTGATATTTTATTCTATCCTGATGTTGATTCGCAACACTAGTATTTTAATTTTATTTGAATTATTATAATAAGTTGTACTCTAAAGCCTTGAGGAGATCTTTTTCACGTAAATACAAAGTAGAAAGCCTCAGTAAATTTCTTTCCTGATGATGATTTGTAGTAACACTTGTATTTAAATTATATATTAGAAACACCTCAGTTACTTTTACTAAGTTGCACTTTGATCCTTTAGATCCTTGAATATTCTTCTTCAAGTAAAATAAGGCAAAAAAACCTCAATACAATCTAAGAGTCCAAAAGCACTTATAATGGAAATTATGCCACTTCACAATATATTTATCCAACAAAAATTCACTTATTATATCTTATCTTCAATGCATTTTTAAAATCATAAAATAATAATTATTTTTCTCATTTTTGAAAAAAAAAATTTTCAAATTCAAAAAGTTAATCTTTTGTAGAGAACTTTATTTCATAAAATTTTCTTTTTCTTCACTTTAGCTAAGATTCCCAGCTGTTTTCCTTCTATATCTTCTGTTTATAACACGTCTTAACCCTTTAAGTCCTGAATTATGAACAAATTGTACGAAAATTATTTCCTTGCAAATTCAAGGTGAATAGGACCCTAATAAAACATTAGAACTGTTTTTGAAAAAAAAAATTACATTTTTTAGTGCCAAAATAAAAACGGTCACCGGTGACCGTTCAGGACTTAAGAGTATATTTTAAAATTTTTGGCACTCTAGCAATAATTTGGCTATAATACTGTAAATTACTAACTTGGAAATGGAAATGGAAATGGAAATGGAAATGGAAATGGAATAAATTTATAAAAATCATATTTCTACTAGTTTATTTTTGTAGGAAATATGAAGAAATATAAGAATAATTTATATGTATATATATATATATGTATATGTATATATATGTATATATATATATATATATATATATATATATATATATTTTTTATCTATTCTAAATTAACAAGATCTATATAATAATAATAATCTTTTTATAATAATAATAATAATAATAATAATAATATATATGTATAATAATATATAATAATAATAACAATAACAATAATATTAATATAATAATAATAATATAATAACAATAATAATAATAATATATATAATGTATATAACAATAATAATAATAATAATAATAACATATATGTATTTCTTTTCATGTAATATAGTTATATTAATAAGTATATAATTTCTTTTTTCAAATAATATAATAATAATAATAATAATAATAATAATAATATAATATATATATATATATATATATAATATAATAAAAACGGCGATTTTTCGGTTTTCCCCCATTTTACGGTATATATATATATATATAAATATAGAAGAGGCATAGGTAGAGAGAGGGTAAAACAAGACTAGACTAATGCTTATGATATTGAACAAAGCATGTGGTATTTTGTTGCCGAGGGAGGAGGCAAAGATGAACTTTGCATTTTTCGCAAATGACTGACATCTCGAGCTTTTTGCAAAGTTTGCAAGTTTTCCTCCCCTCTGTAAACACTGGCCAGTGGGAAAGGTTGTCATGCATGACAGATTGTGCGGGAGCATATTCTCTGTTCTCTCGTTCTGCCATTGCTCAGGCCCCGGCCCCGGACCCATCCCCGGCCCCGGCTTTCGAAGGTCTTCCTTACGGGGTGCCACTACTCCTACAATTCATAAGCCCATGCGCTATGTCCGTTTTGAAATCGACTAGTGGCATGTTCTTTTTGAGGAGACCTTTGCTCACATGGACCCTCCGGTATAACAGCCAGGCATTGACAACGCTAAGGTCCAACAAATAATAAAAGATACAAGTGTACCATTTTCTGGACTTGAAGTTGATCCGGTATAACTCAATGAGCATATCCGCCAGATCAACTCCGACCATGTACTTGTTGTATTCCTAAACAACAAATGGCCTCTCGATATCAACATATTTGTTTTCCTTAGCTTCCCACCTGCGGCACCTATCGTGTGGTTCAATACCAGCATAATTGGATAATAGGTGTACCGACTTGTTATCATACCAACGTATGGCAACACAATCAGTAACTCTATCAACCCAATCATCATAGCTTCCCCTTCCCTCTCTCTTCAGATCTTTTTCATCCTTGAATGTGATTCCTTTCAGTCGATTTGGGCGCACAGTTGATGCAAAGAGAATCCCCTTCTCCCTCAAAACACCTGCCAAATCCATGGACGAGAACCAGTTATCAAAAAATATCTTGCAATTCTTTATTGGGAACCAGCACAAAAGTATACCGTACTTCAGAATGTTATATAAATAACACACTTGTCTGTAAATATATGTACCATATATATATATATATATATATAAACGTAATAACTTATATGTATATATATATATATATATATATATATATATATATACATATATATATATACTGTCATATATATATACAGTATATAAAAATACTAACCTCGAAAATGGAAGCTGAGATGGAAGAAATATACAATGGAAGTTTTGGTAACAAATAAAGAAATTTATTGGCTGAGATATATATATAGTAATATATATATATATATAATAACTAATATATATTTAATAATAATAATACATATATAATAATAATATATATATACATATTATATATATATATAACATATATCGCATATGTAATATATATAATAATATGCTTAACTAATATATATATATATAACTCTCTTTCCCTATCTCTGCTGTACCAATAACTACCAATAACTTAATAATATATATATAAACGTAATAAAATTGTAAAAAATCAATTTTTTGATTTTGGCTAAACTAGAAGCCTCGTGACTGCATGATTTTCAATATATATATATATATATATATATATATATATATACCTCATTCCTATGATTTTCAATATATATATATATATATATATATATATATATATATAAACGTAATAAAATTGTAAAAAAAAAAAAAAAAAAATTTTTTTGAGTTTGGCAAAACTAGTAGCCTCGTAGTCCGAAGCGGTCACCCGTGACCGCATGATTTTCAAGTGCGTTTGAGCAGCGATAGGTTTATTTTTACGAAAATTTACAAGAATACATATTTCTTTTTTCACATTTTTCCTACATAACAATATGAACAAACACACGTAAAAAAAAACTTTTATAATAAGTAAATAAAGAATAAAAATTACTATTTCACGCACAAAATCAAATTTTGAGGAGAGAGCCTCCAACACCCACTTCTCGCCATGCCTGAAAGAACACTGACTCAATTTTGGGCAGTATGAGATATTATATAGATATAAATCGATACTTTTAGTAGATTTATAAAAAAAATCGCAAAAATCGATAAATTTTGTCCAATAATATCAATCACAAAAAAGCGGTCACCAGTGACCGCTTAGGACTTAAAGGGTTAATCCAACGGTATCAGAACTATATATATATATATATATATATATATATATATATTACTCAATAAATATATACTATATATATATATATATATATACATATAACATATACTATATATATATATATATATATATATATATATAATATATATGTTTGCATATCAACTAATTTTAGATATTTAAAACCTTATAAATTTAGGTTATTTTGTTTGTTTATATTTTATCTTTGTTAATGAAATAATTAGTTAATTACTTTTTATTTTTTTAACCACTGAAAAATAATAGCAATATTTAAAAATCTTACAATAAATGAACATTTTTTCTTTTTTTTTGTTTAAAAAAAAATTCCTTCTTTAATTTACTAAAAGTAAGATCTTGAAGCAAAATTATCATTATTATTTGTAGTTAAATCATGACTCTTAAGTTGTAGTGCAAAAACATTAACATTTCTCCCGTTTCTGGGCATCCGATATTTTTAGGAGAATAAATTGATCCTCAAATTCTGAGGAGTCTTTCACTTTCCACGGAAAAGGGGACGAGCTTGAATATTTTCTAGCAAAAAGGACACCCAAATGCTGAAAGGTTCTTTTATTCGATAGACCACCATTGTAAGGGACTTTCTGAATTTTTAATAGGTTTCATATTTTATATTGGCTGATTTCTTCTTTAAAACATCTTCAATTTTTTTCAATATATGTGTATTTCTCTTTTGGAAAATTGTTTCTTTGCTGTTTTTAAAGTCTTTTTCTCTTTAAATTCCGAAAAACAACTTTCAAAACTGAAGTTAAAACTATTATCTTCAGTATCTTTTTTCGCCCCATTCTGTTGATAAATGAGAAAAATCTGAAAATTGGTTTTAAGTAGTGGAAACTGTTTTCCTTTCCTTTTATACAACATATATCTTCGCATATTGCTAAAGAATATCTTCCACTTTTTCTTTTATTGTTATAATCATCCTCAAAGGAATGTAATTTTAAAGCGTGGATCAAGATATAGGTAGCAAGCACAAGATTCTTATCCAGTAAAGTAAATGCTGAATCTATTTTTTACTGAATTT
>JABUQX010077788.1:0-10000 GCA_015478945.1 Trachelipus rathkii
ATATATATATATATATATATATATATATATATATATATATTTATATATATATATATATAAACTGTATACATTTTACTCACATATATAAATATATATATATATATATATATATATATATATATATATATATATATATATATATATATACTATATATATATATATATATATATATATATATATATACTACTCGTCAAAATAAACGCACCACAAGGTACGTGGCGAAGGAAGGATAGAAAAGGTTGAAGAACGCAAAGACACTTTATTGGACAATGACAATAGCATGGTGGATTCCTAACCAGAACCGTAGGTTGATAGAGTTTGAGCCCAAGGTGCAGCCAAAAGGTCTCGTAGTAGGGTTCGGAGGTTCGGCGCTGCAAACACACAATGTTGGTACGAATGGTTACGCCCGCGTGGGGTGTTGGGTCTGTCTCTGGCACGGATGACTGCATGAAACCGTCCTGGCATGCTCTCGATGAGTGGGCGAATGTCCTGGACAGTGATTTGATCCCATACGTCGTGCAGTGCCTGTCGCAGGTCCGGAAGGGTCCGTGGAGGGGGTTGCAGCTGTCGGATCCGACGTTTCAGGATATCCCACAAATGTTCGATTAGGTTGAGGTCCGGACTTATGCTGGCCTCTCCAACGCCATCATTTGAACCGTCCCAAGGTAGTTTTTCACACATTGGGCCTTGTGTGATCTTGCATTGTCATGCATTAGGATGAAAGAGTCACCGATATAGGGGGCATATGGCACGACATATGGTTCGAGGATGTCTGTGATATACCTTACGGCTGTAAGAGTGCCTCCATCGAAGATGTGCAACTCCGATAAAGAGATGCCTCCCCAGACCATAACCGACCCACCTTCAAACGGCGGCACCTGCAGCACATTGCATTGCGCGAACCTCTCCGTCGGTCGTCGGTATACTCTAGCACGCCTGTCCGAGGCGTACAAAGACACAGGACTCGTCCGTAAAGAGCACCTTTGCCTAATCGTCGACCGTCCAATGGATGTGTTCTCGGGCAAATGCCAGTCACGCCCTTCAATTTGCAGTGATGTACGGTAGACCTATGGCAGTCCTCCGGGGACGGTAATTATGTTCCGCAAGGCGTCGACGCACTGTATTGTCCCTCACCCTGGTGTCGTGTACCTACGCCAGCTGTAACTGCAGATGTCGTGCCGTTGTATGGCGCTCTCGTAATGCACGTAGACGTATAAATAGGTCTTCCAAGGGTGTCGTGGCCCTGGGCCTACCTTGTCCTCATCGGAGATCATGTGTCAGGGTTTCCTGGTACCGTTGGACCACCCGTGCAGTCGTTGTGTGCGCTACACCGAACCATCGATCAAGTGCCCTGTACCCGTGTCCTTCGGCGTGGTGTGTTGTTATATGCACGTACTGATCTCTTGACAGTTGAAGCACTATAATCTCCATGTTTATCGGAGTCGCTTCGTGCGTGAATGATCCCTCGCTCGATTATACCCCCGACATAACCTACCCCCACCTCTCCCAGGTCTAGTTACGTGGTTTATGGCACCAATTCTCTGCGGGGTGGTTATATAGTTACACTGATGCTGTCGTTTGTGTTGGTGTGGGGTTTTATGGGGTTACGGGCCTTCCTGTTCCTGCGAGTGATATTTACCCTACTGGTGCGTTATTTTTGACGTGTAGTATATATATATATATATATATATATATATATATATATATATATATATATATATATATATATATATATATATATATATATATATATATATATATATATATATATATATATAATCACCGATGGGATGAGCAGGTTCATTCCATCTTCAACTAAATCTTTTTATCCCCAAAATACATGGTTCGATGGAGCTTGTTCTCACGTCATTCAGGAAAGAGAAATTGTGTATCGGGCATGGAAAAACTCCCATTCTCCTATTACTCGTACTAATTTTCATTCTGCTCGGAATCGTTGCAGGGATACTATTCGACAGGCTAAGCGTACTTTCTTGGCTCTCCTACTGATAAAAATTTCTGCCCCTTGCCAAAAACATATCTAACTTTTGTAAATCAGCCTTTCGTCCCCTTATTCACTCTGACGGTTCTGTTGCTAACTCTCCATCTGAAAAGGCCAATCTCTTCATCCTCCTTTTTTCATCTAATTCTACCCTGGACGATTCTGGCATCCCTTCTCCTACTCCTTCTCCTCTCAGGTTTCCCATGTCTTTACCTGTGATTACACATGATCGTGTGCATGGGATCCTGAGATCTATGAACGCCAGGAAGGCTAGTGGCCCGGATCGCATTCCTCCCCGTGTTTTGAGAAAGTGTGCCTCTGTGCTGGCGCCTGCCCTCGTTCAACTCTGCTCTCTATGTCTTAATACTAATACTTTTCCTCAGTGCTGGAAGCGCGCAAATGTCCAACCAATCCCGAAAAAAGGTAGTTGCTCTGATCCTTCAAAATATCGCCCTATAGCTCTCACTTGTACTCTATCTAAAATCTTTGAAACTCTTCTTAACTCTCATTTCCTGGATCATCTGGAGTCTCATTCCCTTCTTTCAGATCATCAGTATGGCTTTCGTCGCTCGAGGTCAACTGGTAACATGCTTTACTATCCAACTGATTTATGGTCTTCGGCCCTTAAGGACCATGGGGAGTCTTGCATGGTGGCATATCCAAAGCTTTTGACCGGGTTTGGCACGCGTCACTGCTCTCCAAGCTCCCTTCCTTTGGGTTTCCTCCTTCTCTTTGCTTACTCTTGTCTAGTTTTCTCTCCGATCGCTCTATATCAACACTCGTTGATGGACGGACTTCTTCCTCCTTTCCTGTTAACTGTGCTTTTCCGCAAGGTTCTGTCCTATCTCCAACTTTATTCCTACTTTTCATCAACGATCTCCTCAGCTGTACTTCCAACTCTGTTCTCTCTCTTATGCCGATGACTCAACCCTCCACTCTTCTACTCACTTCAAATCTGCTCCCTCTTTTGCTTCTAGAGTTGCCTATCGTCTTCAGCTTCCCAATTATATCCTTGTTGATACTTGTCGATCTGGATGGCATTTCCCGGTGGGGTCACCGCAACCTTGTAAAATTCAACTCTTTGAAAACTCAACTTCTCTACATCTCCCTCTCAAAAACACCTCCCAACTCTCCTATTTTCTTCGACGGCTCTAACGTCACTCCTGTGAATAACAAACATTCTTGGTCTTAATATAAACAATAAATTGTCTTGGAAACCTCATATTACAACGGTTGCTAGGGCCTCAAAAAACTGGGAGTTCTGTTCAGGTTGCGGGAATTTTTTTCCTCTGCACAGCTGCTCCAGTTATATAAGGGCCTTATTTTCCCTTGTATGGAGTACTGTTCTCACATTTGAAGGGGCTCCGGCTCCACCCTTCTATTGGATAGGGTTGAGTCTAAAGCTAAGGACTAATAAACTGTCCCCTACTTTCAAACTCTCTTGACCCTCTATCTCTGCGACGCGACGTGACGTTGGCGCACTATCTCTTTTCTATAGGTACTACAACGGTAGATGCTCAGGGGAGTTGGGCCGCTCGCATTCCACCTCCATTGCGTCGCCCACGCAATACAAGGGGTGCCATGCTCTCGCATGAATTTTGCGTGAGTATTGAGAACCCCAGACTTGTTCGTTATGGTGCCTCTTTCTTTCCAGCTACTTCTGTTCTGTAGAACTCCTTGCCTTCTTCTGTTTTTCCAACTATATTTAATCTTCCTCTCTTTAAAGCCCACTTCTGCGCTCACCTGAGAGATTTGCCTTAGGCTGGGAATTGGGTGGGGGTTTTTCCATGTTTTATTTCCGCCCCCTCCTTGAAAAGGGCTCGGCCCGTGAGTGGTGGTTAACTGTAATATATATATATATATATATATATATATATATATATATATATATATATATATATATATATATATATATATATATATATATATATATATATATATATATATATATATATATATATATATATATATATATATATATATATATATATATATATATATATATATATATTTTATCTTAAAAAAAAATATATATATATATTTATATATATATATACTATAACTGTATATATATATGCTATATATATATATATATATATATATATTATTCTTTACACCTTCTCAAGAAAAAAATAGTTGCTGGATAGTTACAACAATTTTAGCTTTCTTGTAATTTACAAAATTAAAGATATCGTACGGTGTTATTAAAGCACTGCATGCAAAATGTTTATAAGGTAGTTTGGAAAATAGATAACGGGAGTATGTTCCAGACTTTACCAGTGGAGTACATGTAAGGTTGAGCATAGCTGTTAAGTCTGAGGTCAGAAAGAGCATAGAGAAATATGAGATAATGTCACGAGAAAAATAAACACCAAAAATATTAAGAACAGACGGTTTGGATCAGTATTTTAAGGGCCATAAAGCTATGCAGAAAAATTATCATTAGATTGGAAAGATAGAGGACTGAGCTTTTGAGTAATTGAAAACAACCTTGTTCTCAATGCCCCAAGAAATTCGAGAAAGATCAGATGCTAGTTGATCCAAAGGTGACCCAAGGGTGAGCTAATTGTTGTTGAAAAGATCCTCTATCGAAATGAGGGGAGTAATGAAAGATGAAGTCGTCGGCATAGGAGTGGATATGTGATGAAGCAATAGAGAGAGGTCTTTTATGAAAAGTAGAAAGAGTTAGGGATAAAACAGAACTATGAGTAACACCACTATTTATAGATTTAAAGGATGAGCGGTGGCATTCACCAAAATACTGAAGGAAAGAGGACCAAGAAACAGAAAGACTAGAAAAAAGATTGCCAGTAGAGCACTTCTTACGAAAGCCACATTGGCGAGCAGAGAAAAGATTATAAGAATTGAGATGTTTTCAAATCTTCCTACTAGGATAGATTCGAAACTAAAGAAAGAGAAGAAGTTTTAGAGATTTGGCAGTGGAAGGTTAAACGGCAGTTATGCTGACGGTAAATACCAAAAAAGGGCAAGAGAAAGAAGCAAAGTAAAGAGTTAACATTTTTTGAAGAATATCACAAAGGACGTGAGGAAGAGGAACCAATAAGATTATTACATTTTATACTGAGAAAAGAATTTTTAGTGTCATAGAGAAAAGATTTTGCACGATTTTGGAATGAAATATAAGTTGCAAGGGTTTCTGGAATTTGAAGATGACAGTAATTCCT
The DNA here is from genome assembly GCA_015478945.1 of Trachelipus rathkii. Taxonomy (NCBI): domain Eukaryota; kingdom Metazoa; phylum Arthropoda; class Malacostraca; order Isopoda; family Trachelipodidae; genus Trachelipus; species Trachelipus rathkii. The sequence continues at coordinate 5,186 of JABUQX010077788.1, forward strand.
AAAGACAGCGTCCCTGTGGCTAATAGCACGAAAACAAGCAGAGTTAAACCAAGGTTATCTATTTTTAGTTGAAGGTAAAGATCATGGGGTGCACGCCTCCATTCATGCCAGAGAGAATTAGCTCGCGCTTTGCACACTCTGAGGGACCCTTTCCAAGGAAGCTGTAGTCATTTCATGGGAAATCAAAGAAGTACGACATGTTAGCAGAACCGAAGTGCCATAAACGTTTTTTCGCCGTCGGTTTAGGTATTTCTTGCGGAAGATTTGATGAGATAAAACAGAAAACAGATATATGAGAGTGATCGGAGGAACCCAGAGAAGGAAAGAACTTAACAGAATAAGGATAAGAATTAGAGATTAGGAAAAGGTCTAGAATGTTGGGTTCATCTCAAAGACGATCAGAGATAGGAGTCGGGAGCTGCACTAACTGTTCGAGGTAATTCTGAATAGAAAAGTTGTAGCATGTTCATCGACTTTATCTGGAGAATTGGAGAAAAGCAATTGACCGTGAGTGGTGAACGTTGAAATAAATCAAGAATGATGATTCCAAAGAAATGTGAAGAAGAGAGAGAATGTGTTCTAATTTATTATGACAGGTTAGATTGAGCCATTAGGTAGAATATTAGGAAAACTCCAAATAAAGACACGGGAACAAACATCATTGCACACATTGGCACAACTGCCTTTGGCTGAAAATTGAGGGAAGAAATAGTAGGAGTCAACAGAGTAGAGTTTGAAATCAGAACGCTTGAAAACCTAAGTTTCGGTTAAGAATAAGAGTCATATGAGGTTTAGAGGAGGAAAGGTGATGGTCAACAAAAGGAAAATTAGAGTTAAAACCTAGAAGATTGCAGAAATTTATGAAGAAAGGAGACCGTACATCAAAACGGGCCTGCAATTCCGTGACGGCACCAACTCCATCACCGGAGGCCGTCAATGGCCTTTAATAGTGACGAGGGTAGGGTGGATAAAGGGCTATTTTTTGGAAGCCACCCATATAGGATTCTCTGAGACTAATCGCGTGGCTGACATTTTATACGATTTTTTTATTTTCTTTTTAAGAGGTAAGTGTTGTCTGTAATTGTATTTTATGGTGTGTGATAAGGGAGAACTAACTCCAATGTAAGAAGAATGTGGATATGAGCGCAAAAGGGGAGAACCATTGAGTACTGGAGTGTCATGGGATGTACTCTAAGACTCCATATATGCCCAATGGTGGGTAATCGCATTGCTTCAGGAGCGCTACTTCCCTCTCATATATATATATATATATATATATATATATATATATATATATATATATATATATATATATATATATATATATATATATATATATATATATATATATATATATATATATATATATATATCGGTGCGGTGCGGTGCGGTGCGGTGCGCTATGGTTTGCTCTCGGTGCGGTGCGGTGCGGTGCGCATGGCAAAAGAGATGGTGCGGTGCGGTGCGATAAGATGACGGGTGGTGCGGTGCGGTGCTGGTGCACGACCTCCCGGTGCGGAGCGGTACGGTGCGCAAAAATCTGGTGCTCGGCCAACACTAGTGCTAGGTAACACCTCTATTGATTTACTGATTTACTGCTTTAAGGTATGTAAAGTATATGTTTTTAATAAAATTTCTGAAATAAATCTAAATGAATGACTCATAGTATATTTGAAAAGAAATTCTTTGAATAGTTTACATTGATATCATATTTTTCGTTCGCGCGGTAATATTGCGCCTGCGGGCGCACGCGGCGGCGGTTACGCTTAAATATTGTGCCTGCGGGAGCACGCGACGGTTTCGCGGCGGGGCTCACCTGCGGACGCGGACTCGGAAACGTTTGCGTTCACTGTCTCAAATGTGTAACTCTTTAGATATATATTCTGTCGTGCTATAAGTGTTAGAAAAAGACTAACTCATAGTAGGAAGCATCCTAGCAACTTGTAATATACACCAATCGATTCCTCATACCTTATAACCTAGGGGTAGACACCCATATTAGGGCTATTCTAGGCTCAGGGGAGGCTAGAAAAGGCTTGAAAAAAGTGGCACTCAGTTGGCACTATGTGGCACTCAGTTGGCACTATGTGGCACTCAGTTGGCACTATGTGGCACTCACTTGGCACTAAGTGGCACTCACTTGGCACTCATTGGCACTCATTGGCACTCACTTGGCACTCACCTGGCACTCATCTAATACTCATAGAACACTAATAGAACACTCCTAGATACTCCTTACGGTGATTGGGAACCATCAAAGTTGAACCATCAATAAATCTGAGTCATCAAATCTGAACCATCAATATAGGCACCATCAAAGTTGAACTGACAAAGATGACGTCATCAAAGTTGAGTCATCAATAATGCTGAGTCATAAAAGTTGAGCCATCAAGCTACAAAGGTCAAAAAAGCTACAAGGCAAAAATTGTCCCCTGGAATACAAAAGGGTTGACCGAAAAATTTGGGTTCTCAAAATTGCACCCTGGAAGACCAAAGGGTTGGCCGAAAAATTAGGGCTGCCGAAAAATTAAGGATGGCCAAAAATTAGGGTGGGCCAAAATTGACCCATGGAAGACCAAAGGGTTGGTAGTGTGTTTGTACGTGTGTATAAGTGTAAATGTAAGTGTCTATGGGTAAATGTAAGTGTCATAGTGAATGTGTGTGTAAGTGTGTGTGTGTGTGTGTGTGTGTGTGTGTGTGTGTGTGTGTGTGTGTGTGTGTGTGTGTGTGTGTGTGTGTGTGTGTGTGACCGCGGATGGAAATAAGTTAGGATAGATCCATACAGGTCAGATACCTACATGACCTCATGTTAGCTCAGTTACCTACCAAAGGTAAGGTGGGAGGTACCTGTATGAGCTCAAGATAATCCCTACTAATCCCTCCACTGCCCTTTAAGAATGGTCAATTTCAGTCAAACAAGGTCAAGACATCAAAAAGGGCTAAGTCCCTAAAGGTACAAGGCCAAAAAATACAAGGCCAAAAAATTAGGGTTGCCAAAGAGGCCTAGGGGTAAAAAGGTCAAGGTCAGTCAAGGTCAAGGCCAAAAAGGCAAGGTCAATCAAGGTCAAGGTCAGTCAAGGTCAGCCAAGGGCAAGGCCAAAACTAAGGGTCTATACGTACGACTGCATGAAAGGTCAAAGCCAAAAAAGGTCAAGGCCAAAAAAGGTCAAGTCCAAAAAAAGGTCAAGGCCAAAAAAGGTCAAGGCCAGGTAAAAATTTGGGCCAAAAAATGCGGTTTGCCCAAATTTTAGGGTGGGGTAAAAGAGGCCTAGGGGTATCAAGGTCAGGTGGGGTAAAAGAGGTTTAGTCCGGAATAGCCTTCCTACTACTCAGCACCTTCGGATTCGAATCCGAAACCGAATCCGAATCCGGATTCGGATTCGCTCATCACTTAGATATATATATATATATATATATATATATATATATATATATATATATATATATATATATATATATATATATATATATATATATATATATATATATATATATATATATATATAAATAATTATAAAATATATATATATATATATATATGTTATATATATATATATATATATATATATATATATATATATATATATATATATATATATATATATATATATATATATATATATATCAGTGATGGGCAACTGCGCGACTACGCTCTACCGAAAAGGTAGCGCTTTCGCTTAGTTGCGTGGACGTCAGGAAAAATCGCGCAGTTTCAGTAACGCATCGAAAATATTTTGCACGACTTATTTACGCGACCTTTTAAAAAATTGAAAATATGTATGACGTTTCCAAAAATATTTTTCGCGGTCATTTTTTAATTTCAAGAATCATTAAATTGAAGTGCTAACTTTTTAATCTAATTAGTAATCATTAAATCAAATTAAAAGTTAATTTGAATCGACAATACATATATATCAAAGTATTTTCGATTTATTTCACCAAGTGACTTCGTTAAAAAATTTCCTTTGTTGCTCGTCTATTTTGGTAATTTTATGTTAAAAATTGCTTTGCTTCAATTATTCACCAAACGCAGAACCAATGAGATTACTGCCGGTACTCTAAAGAGAACTCTATTGAGTATATCATAGTTTTCATGATCTTGAGTATCATAAACAAATAAAATTCTCTTATAATCTTATTTTCTTTGTGATCAGTTAGCTTAATTCAACAAGCAGCTTACAGTACAGAATTAACGTCCCTAAAATCATAGTTAATGCCGTATACTTTCGTTAATAGTACTCATGTTAGTAGTTACTATAAAGTAAGTTTTTTTTTTAAATATTTGTAATAATATTGTGGTTATATTTATAAAAGCTCACTTATTAAGATTATGAAAGTACTAATTGAAACACTAACTTCTAAGACATTTTAAATATTCGTTGGATATTATGATAATTAGGTTTGGATAGGATAAATTTTGCAAAGTTTTAATAAATATTACTATGTCGATGTTCAACTAGCATTTAATATGTTAGAAAAGTGGAGTTAGGTCGAGTTTTGAATGCAATGTTAGCTACTTTACTTTAAATACATAGGGAAAGAAAATAATTTTTCAGTAGAACAATTTATAGTTGCTTAATTTAGATATACTCACCTTACTTATATGCTATTTTAAATTTGTAATATGTTGCACTTAAAAGACAAAAAGAATAATATAGTATTTAGTACAGATTTCACATTTACATTAATTTTTTTACATTTCTGGAGATTATATATTAATAAATAGTTTCTTTTTATTTCAGGTTCTGTCTTTAATACTTGGAATGCAAGGCGGCTACACAAAATATCCCTGCTTCCTCTGTTTATGGGATAGCA
>JABUQX010077788.1:17500-22500 GCA_015478945.1 Trachelipus rathkii
AGTAAGAAACTTGTGAATGGTCGGAAGGTAGCTCGTGCTAATTAAATCCTTGGAGGATGTAAAGGGACTAAGTCTTGAGTGCGCTGGGGTCTTACATGAGGGTATGTTGTTACCTGTGTTAATGTATAGTAGTGAAACTATGGTCTGGATAAGAGGTATAGATCTAACAAGTACAATATGGTTCGGATGGACCAATCTCCAGGGGTGTGTTAGGTGTAGACGAATTGATAAATTGAGGAATGAACGATTAGGGAGTTGTGTGGTGTGAAGAAAGGAGTAAATGAGAGAATAAGCGAGGGTACATTGAGATGGTTTGGTCATGTGGAAAGGATGGATGATTATCGGTTGGTAACGGATTATAGTGGTGAGTGTGTTGGGAATCGATCCGACTGGGAGACCGAAGAAAAGTGGATTGAGTCAGTAAAGGAATGCCTGGAGGAGAGGAATGTGAGTTTGGCAGAGGCGAGAAGAAAGGTGCATAATAGGAGTGAATGGCGGGGTTTTGTAAGGGGGTATGGTTTTCGGGTTTTGCCCAGGGAATGAACCCCACATTGACGGAATAACCATTTCGCCATTCAAATTTTCATTTATATCATAGAGGCCATTCTTTACATTCAGTGGAGCTTTTTTCATTAAAGGTATAAACTAAACCCGAATTTCTTTGGGACTTACGTCATATTCTTCCTAGACTACTTTTTCTGTTCGGTGTGTGCTACCACAACCTTAACAATCCAATCTGGGGTACAAGAGGATAATATAATATATTTATATATATATAATATATATATATATATATATATATATATAATATATTATATATATATATATATATATATATATATATATATATATATAATATATATATATATATATATATATATAGATGTTAAATATTGCATAATAATCGCAATTATATAAGATAGAGAAGGCAGTAAATTCTTCACCTTCCCATTATATGTTCTTTCTTTAACATATATATATATATATATATATATATATATATATATAAATGTAACATAATTGAGCATATATATAATATATATAATAATATATATATATAAATATATATATATATATATATATATAAACGTATCAAAATTGAGCTGCACAAGAACATATAATAAAAAATTTAAAAACGAACGAATTTTTTTTATATCGTTTATTTTTCACAACTTGAGTTGAGACATGCCTTGCAACGAAGTTTTCCCTATATAGCTAATGTTAAATCAGTTAACACATTCTCAAAATTTTTCGTTCAGTGTCCCGATGAGATACGTTAAGGAAAGTTGCATTATAATTGCAACGCGAGGAAAATCGAAGCCTTATATATACGGCTTATACGCGTTATATATATATATATATATATATATATATATATATATATATATATATATATATATAATATATATATATATATATATATATATATATATATATATATATATATATATATATATATATATATATTTTTGTTTGTTTGTGTGTTTCTCTTTGTTTTTTTTTTTTTTTTTAATTTTTATTTATTAGTAAAGTGTTTTTAGTATTTGATAGTTTAATGTCTGCAAGTGTCGAAGTTGCTAGTGTGTCTCTCGCCGTTTTAGGATTTTAAGCTAAGTTTTAGATTATCGTATTTATTTATTTATTTATTCTTTTTTTCCTTTAAATATTTGTTTCATAGTTTAACATTTGTTATTGGATATGGTTTTTACTTGTTTATTAAATAATATTTTATATAATAAAGCATTTTAAGGTTTTAATGTGTATTAGTTTTAAGGTTTTAATGTGTATTAGTTTATTATATTGTATGACTTTCGATTGTATTGTGTACAAGAGTTTGAGTGTGTTTGTTTGTTTGTGCGACTGGCTGATTAAATGACTGGTGGAAGTGGATGTAGGGGTGGGCGCAGGCGGGGGTTTTCAGTTGACTTCGCCAACGTGCGTGGCCTTCGTGCTAACCATGAATCTGTGGAATATCACCTCTCTAACTCTCAACCTAACATTTTATTACTGTCTGAGACCCAGCTGGCCAGGGATTCATTTTCAAAAACTTAATATCTCTAACTATCAACTTTTTTCTATAATTTCCGACTAAATGGTGGAGTCTGTGCCTATATAAACATAAACACTCCTGTAACACGTCCTCGAGAATCTTGAAAATCTCTAACTTCGATGTTCCTGTGGCTAAAATCTTTCTCCTACTACTATGCATCTAATCTTGTGTTTCTGCTACTGCTTCCCCTAACTTAATAGATTTTCACGTCCTTTTGTGAATATCTTACTACTTCTCAGGAGACCGTTTACTTCTTCCCATCCAAATGCTGAGGTCCTCTTTTTAGGGGTTTTTAACGTACGCCACACTGAGTGGTTGGGCTCCTCTCAACACTGATGTAGGTGGGGAGGAGGCCAAAACATTCATATTCTCAACGATCTGGAACATTTAATTAAGGAACACATTCCAGATCGTCCTAACCAATTTTTGAATACGCTTGACTTTTGTTTCACCACTACTCCTTCTCGCTATAAATACATAACCATTTCTCCTCCTTATTGTAACTCTGACCACAATCTTATAGCTCTTAACTATAATACTTTTTCCTCCAGCAGCTCCTCCATGCCCTAAACGTAATTTCTTGGCACTTTAGTCGGGCTAATTGGGGGGAATTGCGTTGTTTTTTTGGCAAACTACTCTTGGAATGAATCCTGCTTTGACCTGGGGATGCTTCGGTCGCCGCTGAAAAGGTGGGGGGCGTAATCACTGATGGGTGAGCAGGTTCATGTCCATTCTCCAACCTAAAAATCTTTCTCTCCCCCAAAATCCATGGTTCGATGGAGCTTGTTCTCGCGCGCCCATTCAGGAGAGAGACATTGCGTTTCGGGGCATGGAAAAACTCTCGTTCTCATACAATCACTCTTACTAATTTTCATTCTGCTTGGAAATCGTTGGCCAAGGGATATTATCGTCAGGCTAGCGCACTTTATACTAAAGAAAGTGCGAAACGCTGCTTGGTTTCCTACTGATTAAACTTTCTGGCCTCGCGTTGCCAAAACATCTCTAACAACTTTTGTAATCTGCCTTTCCTCTCCCTTATTCGCTCTGATGGTTCTGTTGCTAACTCTCCTTCTGATAAGGCCATCTCTTCGTGCTCCTTTTTTCAATCTAATTTACCCTGGACGATTCCTGGCATCCCTCCTCCTACTCCTTCTCCTCTCAGGTTTTCCATGTCTTTACCTGTAATTACACACATGATCGTGTGCATGGGATTCTGAGTTCTATGAACGTCAGGAAGGCTAGTGGCCCGGTGCATTCCTCCCCGTGTTTTGAGGGAGTGTGCTCCGAGCTGACGCCTGTCCTCGTTCAACTCTACTCTCTCTAATGTCTTAATACTAATACTTTTCCTCAATGCTGGAATGCGCGCATATGTTCCACCTATTCCGAAAAAAGGAAGCGCTCTGATCCTTCTAACTATAGCCCTATAGCTCCTCACTTGTATTCTATCTAAATCTTTGAAACTCTCCTCAGCTCTCATTTCTGGATAATCTGGAGTCTCATTCCCTCCTTTCACATCACCAGTATGGCTTTTGACGCTCGAGGTCAACTGGTGAAATAGCTTATCTCTATCTAACTGATTTTAATGGTCTTCTGGCCTTAGGGATCATGGGAGTCTTGCGTGGTGGCGCTTGACATATCCAAGCATTTGCCGGGTTTGGCATGCGTCACTACTCTCTAAGGTCCCTTCCTTTGAGTTTCTTCCTTCTCTTAGCTTAGTTTTTTCAAGTTTTCTCCCTGATCGCTCCATATCAGTGCTCTTGTTGATGGAGCGTCCTCTTCCTACACCTTTCCTGTTAACTGTGGTGGTTCCGCAAGTTCTGTTCTATCTCCGATTTATTCTACTTTTCATCCACGATCTCCTCAGCTGTACTTCCCACTCTGTTCACTCTTATGCCGATGCTCAACTCTCCATTCTTCCACTCATTTCAAATCTGCTCCTCTTTTGCTTCTAGAGTTGCCTCTCGTCTTCAGCTTTCCGATTCTATTCTTGCCGATCTGGATGGGATTTCCCGGTGGGGCACCGCAACCTTGTAAATTTCAACTCTTTAAAAACTCAACTTCTCCACATCTCCCTCTCAAAAACACCAACTACGACCTTTCCTATTTCTTTCGACGGCTCTAACGTCTCCTCCTGTGAATATCATAAACATTCTTGGTCTTAACATAACCACAATTATCTTGGAAACCTCCATATTTCTTGGTTGCTAACAGGTGGCCTTCAAAGAAGCTGGGAGTTCTGTTCATGTTGCGGGAATTTTTTTCCTCTGTGCACGAGCTACTTGCCACGTTGCAATATAAAGGGCCTTATTCGCCCTTGTATGGAGTACTGTTCTCACATTTGGGGGGCTCCGGCTCCACCCTTTTATTGGATAGGGTTGAGTCTAAAGCTAAGAGACTAATAAACTGTCCCCCTACTTTCAAACTCTCTTGACCCTCTCTATCTCTGCGACGTAACGTTGGCGCTCTATCCCTTTTCTATAGGTACTACGGTGGCAAGTGCTCGGGGGAGTTAACCTCTCGCATTCCTTCCACTCTTGCGCCGCCCTCGTTGGCCCAAGGGTGCCTTGCTCTCAGCAACGATTCTGCGTGAGTATTGCAATCCCAGACTTGTTCGTTGGTGGTGCCCTACTTTCTTCCAGCTAGCTTCTGGCTCTGTGGAAACTCTTTGCCTTCTTCTGTTTTTTCCAACTATATGTTTAATCTTCCTCTCTTTAAAACCCACGTCTGCGCTCCCTGAGAACTTTGCGTTAGACTGGGGATTGGGTGGGTTTTTTTTAATGTTTTATTTTCCGCCCCCTCCTTGAGAACGGGCCAGCCCGTGAGTGGTGGTGATCTGTAAAAAATATATATATATATATATATTATAAATATACTATATATATATATATAGTAATTATTAAGTAATATATATACTATATATATATATATAGTATATATATATATTATATAA
>JABUQX010077788.1:35000-42892 GCA_015478945.1 Trachelipus rathkii
ATATATTTATATATATAATATAATTAATAAATATTATTATTTTATAATAGTATAAAATATATAATATATATATAGATATATAATAATATATATTATATATATTATAATTATATATTATACTGTATATGGCCCCGCACCGAACAGGTTGCGTACCCCTGCGTCCCCCCTCGTAAAGGGGGGACGCAGCCCCCCAAAAAGTTAAATTGATCTTTAGAAGGCTGAAATTGGAGCGGGTAGAGGATTCGGAGTTGGAGAAGGATCCGAGTCGATATCGGATTCGTTTCAGAGACCCCCGAGGGGGTCCCCCTCCTGAAAAAAAGAAAAATGCATGGAATGCAAAACAGAGGAAGAAGAAAGGAAGATGGCGGAAAAAGAGGAAGGAGAGGAAGAGGAGTCAGAGAAAGAAAGAGTTGGAGAAGGAGTCTGAGTCAGAGGAGTCGGAGTGGCACAGCACCGGTGCTGAGCCGTGGTGCGGTGCTGAGTTAATAGAATATTATTAGTCCCATTATTTGATCTTTATAATGTTATTGAACCTGTAATTCGAAAATGACGTTATAAGTCCGTAAATGTGCTGTGACTCCAGCGGAGGGGGTCCCGACTGAAAAAAAAATGCACGGAATGGTAAGAGTAAGAAGAAGAAGAAGAAGGAGGAATGAGGAAGAAGAGGAACCGAGAAAGGGGAGTCGGAGTTGGCATCGGCACCGCTGCTGGAGCCGGATGCGTTGCTAATAATAAATATTTCTTTAGTCCCATATTATATCAAAAAATGTTTATAAGTTGAGATCGTTGAATATGAGATTGTAGAGTACGAAAGGGTGTCTAGGCCCCCAACGGAGGGTCCCGACTGGAAAGAAATACTAGTGTATGCTTCGACGTCTTCTGTTAGAGAATAGAAGAAGAGGAAGAGAAGGAGGAAGAGGAGGAACGAATAAGGAGATCGGATTGGCATCGGCACCCGTGCCTGAGCCGTAGTGCGGTGCTCAGTTAATAAATTATCTTTTAGTCCTATATTATATCAAAAAATATGTCGTATAATGGTGTAAGTCTCGAAATATGGAGGATTGTATAAGTTCGTTTAAAGGTTGTCGGACCCCCAACGGAGGGGGTCCCGACTGGAAAAAATGCATGGTGGAAGGCGACGAAAAAGAAGAGGAGGAAGAAGGAAATGATGAAGGAAGCCATTGAGAAGGAGACAGAGTTGCTACGGCACCGATGCTGGGGCCCGGTGCGGTGCCGAGTTAGTGAAACATTCGTTAATAACAATAGACATAAACTGTTCACATTAACGCTCTGTTCTAACATTACATGCCGTCAATGCATTGCATCTTGCAAAGATAACCCGTGTTTCTAAATGTTGAAGACTGACATTTTATATTTTCAAATCTCATTTCTTTTTATAAACTTTAACTAATATAATTTTTTTGTTTGTTGGCGAATTTATTTCTGACTTTATTTTTTATAAGATTTTATTAATTTAAACTGTTTTGTGTTTAATTTTTTGATTTTATTTTTTTTTTATTTAATTACTTTCATTAACTATTTTTTTTACAAGTTTTATTTTACATTTGTATACGTTGTGTTTAATTTTTTTATTTTGAATTTTTATTCAATTTATTTTCTAACTTTTTTTTTATAAGTTTATTTAACATTACACTTTGTGTTAATTTTTTATTTTAATGTGTAACAAAAATTTTATTTAATTATTTATCGAAATTTAATTTTGTATTTTCTGTATATTTATTTATTATCTTTAAAACTTTTTGTTTTTACTAAAAATTATCTTTTTATGTTTATAGCCTAAAAAAATGCATTTTACATACCTTATAGCAGTAAATCAGTAAAGTCAGTAAATCCAAGACCACCCGCCCCACCCTCCGTGACCCATCGTGATCTATGAGCATGATCTAATTGATCTATTTGATTCAAGTCATATTTTGTTAACATAACATAATTTTATTTATTTTGTTGTTTTCTTTAAACATTTTTTTTCTAAAACCATTTTATGCTTTTTATTTTATAACTTAAAAATTTACATTTTTTACATACCCTAAAGCAGAAATAGTAAATCAAGCCATCAACCACCCTCCTACCCTTCCATGATCTATTATTCTATTGATCTATTGTCTATGATTCAAGCATTTTTGTATAACAAAACAAAACTTTTATACTTTTTACACTGTGTATAACTTAAAAAATTTGCATTTTTTAATACCTTAAAGCAGTAAATCAGTAAATAGTAAATCAGTAAATCAGTAAACAGTAAATCAGTAATCAGTAAATCAAACGGCCCACCATACCCTTCCTACCCATCGTGATCTATTGATCTATTGATCGATTTGATATTTTGATTATTGATATATAGATTCCAATCATTATATTCTACCACATAATATGTAAAACTTTTTTTTCATTTATTTCCTTATATTTACCTAATGTTTTTTCTAAAAAAATTTATTCTTTTTATGTTAAACTTGAAAAATTTGCATTTTTACATACCCTAAACAGTTTAAATCAGTAACATCAGTTAATCAAACTGCAAAGCCATACTCTCCACCCATCCGTGATCTATGATTATTTATCTATAATCAAGTTCATGATTATGATGTATCTGTTTGTGATAAACATAACAAAATAAATTGCTTTCTGTAGGTTCGTTAATTGTGATAATGTCGCGTAGTTTTTGCATTTGTGCAGTGTTGATTGTTGTTATAGTGAAATGCTGCTGTTGCGAGTACGTTTGTGTGCAGTGTGGATTGACTGCTTGTTGTTGTTGTGTTGTTGTTTTGTTGTTGTTGTTGTGTTGTTTGTCGTTGTTGTTGTTTCTTGTGGTAAAATGTATCAAAACGTTCAAGTTTAAATGAAAAATACAACACTTTTTTCAAAACAGTATCTCTAAGAATATTAATGTTAATTAACATTAACATTGTAATATTTGCAAAACTAAACAAAAATATATTTCATCCTAGCCTCACTGACATACAGCATTCATTAACCAGGGTAACTAAAATTAGAAAGGTTTCAACTACCAGCAGAAGTCACATGCAATCTCAATCTTCACGTATACACAACCGCCACAAAATTATATTATTAATTATATATTATTATATTATATAATATTATTAATTATTTATATATTATTATTATCATCCTATAGATCTCACAATACCAATAACGCGTGCGATCAATTTGCCTGCAGGTCCACAACTAAAACATTGGTAGGTAAATGCTCTCTACCAGACACCTAAACATTACGCAATTTTAGTACGCTCGATGGGTAAGCCAATCAGAAACGTATTTGCTAAGCCATCACGAACACCCAATGAAATTCGAGGAATGATGCATTGAATCTTATTAACTTTTGACACATGAGAGGTAACGAGATTTATTTTTTGTCCTTACATAACATCAGTTTTATCTTAAACAGAGTTTTAATTATTGTTATTATTATATATTATTATATTATTATTATTAGTATTATTATTAATTATATTATTATTATTATTATTATTAGTATTATTATAATTGATTATTATATTATATCAACTATATATGTATATGAAAATAACAAACCTAACAACACACAACACACAACACACAACACACACACACACACACACGACAAACAACACACATCACACCACACACACACACACACAATAATTATTGACACTTTACTTAATACATTAGACAGGCAAATTATTACTAACTACTGATTCACATGACTTGCTACTTCTATGTGTCAAGCAGATTGTGTAACATTTCTAAACGTCGCTGGAAGACATTTACATTTTTCAAATGTTTAATATAAACATTTTTGTCTTCTACTTCATTTTCTTTTACGTTTTCTATTATTCTTTTCATTAATTTTTGCCGATATTTTTGTTCAGTTATTTATTTTAGTTTTATTATTTTATGTTATTGAACTCATCGAATGTTTTTATCAAATTTTATTGTTTTTGCTTATTCTGTTTAAAGATTTCGTTTTAACTAAAATTTATTTCATTTTATATTTATAACTTAAAATTTTGGCGCGTTTTACATACCCTAAAGCAGAAATCAGTAAATCAGTAAATCAAACCACCCACCCCACCCTCCGTACCCTGTCTATATCTATTGATTCTATTGATCTATTGATTCAAGTCATGTCGAGTATTCATTTTGGGGAAAACATAACATAAAAATAAAGTTCTTTAGACACTTATCACCGAATTATATTGCTAACCGTAGCAAAGTTTTCCAAATAATCTAAAAGCCAACATAACATCACCTGAACTAATAACATAATGTACAACAACAAACTAGCATACCTTAAAGCACGAATAAACAGCTAACAGTAACAAAGTTCCACCTAACAACAGTAAAGTAACGAACATAACATACAAGAAACGTAGACTATAACACTTGGTCAAGCATATCTTTAACATTTCAATGTTAATTTACACGATTAATCATTGAATATTTTAAACAAAATTATCATAACCTTGTATAATTGTCATACAGACCTACGAATATATGCTAGCATAACCAGAATTTTACATTAATTAAAGTAACATAACATTAACCTGAACTAAGAATATAATCTTACAACGGACAAACCACACACACAACACCTTAAGCATGAATAACAGCAACATCAACAAAGATTCCACACTTTAACAACAGTAAAGAACTAAACATAACAGTAAAACAACGTTGAAGCTATTAACACTTTTGTCAGCATATCTCAACATTTCAATGTTAAAGTTACATTAACATTGAATTATCAAAATTGTATCATAACTTGTCTAATTATCATACACCTACGAATATATGACTAGCGAACAAATTTATTTACATTAATAAGCTAACATACATAACCTGAGACTAAGAATATAATATACACGACAAACCTAGACACACCTCCAGACGTAAACTCTAACATTGACAAACCACGCTGAACAACAGAAAGTAACTACATAGCATACAAAGAACTGTAACCCATTCATACTTGCAAGCATATCCTAACATATTCAATGTAATTCTACATACTTCATAATTATAAACAAAAATTTATCATAACCTGCCTAAATCATACAGACCAACGAATATATCTTAAGGTAACAAAGTTTTACATAAAAATATAATATTTAACAAAGAATTTTATCATAACCCTACCTTAACTATCATATTCCCAACGAATATTTGCAAACATATCAAAGTTTTTTCCAAACATCATAAATAAAGTTCACTGAATAAAATATCATATAAAGTGTATTAGTTTACTGGTCCTAAAGCAGTAAATCAGTTTATCAAACAGCAGCCCCTATCCCTCACCACCCTTCCATGATCTAATGATCTATTGAATCAATCCTAAAGCAGTAAAAGTAAACTATTACACTTTTACTATGATAATTTATTCAATGAACTTATTTTATTTATGTTGGATAAACTTGATATGTTTGCCAATAATTCGTTTGGAATTATGAGTATTTAGGTAAGGTGTATGATAAGTGTTTGTTAAATATATATTTAATGTAAAACTTTGTTACTGCTAGAATTCGTTGGTCTGTATGATATAATTAGAGAAGGTTATGATAAATTCTTTGTTAAATATTACGATAATGTAAAATTAACATGATATGTTAGAGATATGCTTGACAAATATGTTACGTGTTTGTATGCGCTTATGTAGTACTTTAGCTTGTTGTTAAGCGTGGAACTTTGTTAATGTTAGTAGTCTATTCGTGCGTAAGGTGTGTTAGGTTTGTCGTTGTAATTTATATTCTTAGTTCAGGTTATTGTTAGCTTTATTAATGTAAAAATTGTTACGCTCAGGCGCATAGTATCTTAGTCTGATATGATAATTAACAAGTTATGAATAAAATTTGTCTAAATTACAATTTAAGTAACAACAACATTGAAATCGTAGAGAAGGCCTTGACAAAGTAGATGTTCAATAGTTACGTTTTGTATGGCTATGTTAGTTACTTTACTGTGTTAAGTGTGGAACTTTGGTGATGTTAGCTGTTTATTCGTGCTTAAGGTATGCTTAGTTTGTTGTTGTACATTATATTCTTAGTTCAGGTGATGTTATGTTGGCTTTATTTATTGGGAAAACTTTGCTACGTTAGGCACTAATTCGTATCAGTTATAAGAACTATTTTTTAATGTATGTTTCCCTCAAAGATGATACTCGAAATGACGAATCAATTAGTATCAATAGATCAATTAGTCATGGAAGCGGTGGAGGGTGGGTGGGGTCTGTCTTGATTCCTGATTTATGAGTTACTGCTTAGGGTATTGAACAATGCAAGAATCATCAAGTTATACTCCCTAAAAAGAAAATAAATTTTAGTCAAAACAAAAAAATTTTAAAACAAGAATAAGCAAGAATAAATAAAAAGTTTTTAAAACAATTATTTTATAGATTATTTTAAATAAAATAAAAAAAATAAAAACTACAAATAAATAAATAAATAACTAACTTTAACAAAATATAAATATAGAATAATAGAACCGAAAAGAAAATACAAACAAAAACAAATGTTATATTAAAGATGTGAAAGAATGTAAATGTCTTCCAGCCAACGTTAGAAAATGTTACACATTACTGCTGACATCATAATAGCAGTCATGTGTCAGTAAGTTAGTACGGATGATGACTGGTCTAATGTCATTAAGAAAGTGTCCGATTAATTATTGTGTGGTGGTGTGTGTGTTGTGTGTGGGGTGTGTGTTGGTGTGTGGTATGCTAGGTTTGTTATGTTCATATGCAAATATTTTAATCTGATATTGATTAATAATAATATTAAAATGCAAAATAACGATAATTAATAATAACACTACAATAATACCATTTAATAATTTTATTTTAATTTAATAATAATAATAATATTAATATATAATAATAGATAATAATAATAATAATAATAATAAAATATATAAACTACGTTAAAGATAAAAAAAGGACAGATATTTAGGACAATAAATAAATAAATCTCGTTACCCTTCTCATGTGGCAAAAAATAATGATTATGATGAGCATCCTCGAATTTGCATTGGCTGATCCTGATGGGCTTAACAAATTACAGTTCTCTGATTGTTACCCATTAGCGTTACTAGAATTGCGTAATGTTTAGGTGTCTGTTAGAGACATTTACCTACCATTGTTTAGTTGGGACCTGCAGGCAAAGTATCGACGCGTTATTTATTGTGAGATCCTATGTGGAGAATAATAATAATAATAATAAAAATTAATAATAATAATACTGACTAATAATAAATAATAATTAATAATAATAATAATAAAATAATAATAATAAATAATAATATAATAATAATAATAAATAATAATATAAAAATAATATAATAATAAAATATAAATGAATAATAATAATAATAATAATATTTGTTCGTGGTGTAAGTTAAATCAGAGATTGCTATGTGACTTCCCTGTAAGTGAAACTTCTAATTTAGTACTGTTTATAGAATGCTGTATGTCAGTAGGCTGTATGAGATATAATTTGTTAGTTTCGAATAGTACAAGTTAATGTAAAATTAACCATTAATATTTGAGACAAAGATATGTTGAGAAAAAAGAGTTGTATATTTCATTTCAACTTGAACGTGTGATATATTTTAACAACAAAAACAACAACAACGACAACAACAATAACGACTCATTAACATTTATTCATCTATTTTACATCTTTTAAATTCATTATCAACAACTTGCAAACAAACGCTGACAGCAACAACAGCATCAACATACAACAACATCAACAACTGCCACCAAAGTGCAACAACAAACGCACATTCAACAACAACAACGTACAGCAAAAATTATTTTTTGTGATACAACAAGATACTTATAATATGACCTAAATCAATGACAATAGCATCTCTTTTGGTGG
>JABUQX010077789.1:0-20000 GCA_015478945.1 Trachelipus rathkii
AGAGAGAGATTGCTTGTATCAATTTCTTTAATTGACTGATCCAACATGTTTTCTTTGTTTTCTACTTAATAATATGCAGGAATGTCCTCCTTCATTATCAAAGGTCTGCACTTTCTTGTAGATTCAAACCACAAATATCAACAGTTCCATCTTTCAAAATTAATTTCTTAATTTCATTGCTTTTTCAATAGCTGATTTTACCAAGTAATAAGGTATATCACCCCTCTTATTACTTGATTTTTAAATAAAAACTCTTTCCTTTGGTTTTTACAAAGGCAATATATATTTTCTTTAATATTTTATACTGTTTTTTCCAAAATTAAAACACCATTTTAAAATTTTGTGTGTCTTTTATATATTTGTTAATTCCTTCATTCCCTAATCCTCTAATCAATTTTGTTAATCCTAATTTCTCCAATTACTGTCTCTATACTTCCTGTTTCTATAATAGCCATTCCATTTATTTACTAATTTATTTCTTTAGAATCAGTATATTTCTTTCATTATTATTGAAAAAATGTTCTATTTATTCTTTTCTTTTCTACTAATTCTCTTTCTAATCATTTTATTCTTTCTTCTTTTTTCTGTATTAATAATAAGGTTCTTAATTTTTTCTAAATAATTGAGAAAAAAAAATAGTTCCTTCTAATGAAAATATAGATTTATTATTTTTTTCTCTATTCA
Source organism: Trachelipus rathkii (assembly GCA_015478945.1). Taxonomy (NCBI): domain Eukaryota; kingdom Metazoa; phylum Arthropoda; class Malacostraca; order Isopoda; family Trachelipodidae; genus Trachelipus; species Trachelipus rathkii. Next base: position 685 of record JABUQX010077789.1, read on the forward strand.
TTTTTCTTTACATTTTTATTGTGTCCTTTTTTCATTTCCAACACACATTACTATATTCTTCATTCCAATATAACAATCTTCTGTTTTATGATTATTCCTTTTACAAATACCACATTTATTAATATTAAATGTTCTTTTCTCTCCAGTAACATTCATCAGTGTTATGTATTACTTGTATGTTACATGATTGTACAGATTTATTATTATATATGACCAATTCATTTTTAGTGCCTTCTTTTCCTACGATTGTCACATACTGATTCCATCATATTACAATTGATTCTTTAGTTGTTAGGAAAATATTTTGTTTTGATTCCTAAAGGTGATTTATAATTACTTTTCTTTTACTCTATTATTAATTAGAATTTACTAATTCATTATTATGAATGTATTTACTCACATATTTTGAAGATCATCCAGTTTTTCAGATCTCTTTGTGCTTTATCATAAATACCTTGCTACATATTCCTGAAAGATTCTCCTTTAATTTGTTGCATTATCAAACAATGTTTTGTACTTAAGAATAGACTTTCTTGTTCTTTATTTCTAGTATATTACTTTCCTTTTAATGTATTTATGGTTTTCCGACCCTCCCACTTTCAAATTTTCTTTTTCATTTAAGACATAACGTAGCTAAATTAATGTCACATGCTAAACGCCTATTTATATGATAATTTTATAGTTTTTTTCTTTTCTTGAGATACTTCTCTTTTACCTTTTAACTTAAATAATATTTTTCAAAAGATTCTCTTTTTTTTTCCCACTAAATTTAGGTATTAAATTAAATTCATTTTTCTTTCTTCATTTGTTTCTCTTTTTTCTTTACTATCCATTAGTTCCTTTATCATGTTAGTTAGTTTATCCATTGTTATTGATAGAAATATCTTTTGTTTGCAGTTTCTTCCTCTTTTTGCATTTGGTTTGCTAGTATATAAGAATTGCAATTGGTATTATAAGATGGTTCCAAGTAAAATATATGAATATATCCGTTTTTATTTTATTTGGAAGATGATTCAATATATGTTTGTTATTCTTTACATTTGTTATTATTTAACTTTTTACATTACATCTCTTGTTAAGATTCAGGTTTTCTTTTTTTCTTTTGTTTTCTTTTTTACTCTATTCAGTTTATGTGTCTATGTTTCATAGTTTGTTGATGTTTTTTTGGTGTGTGTTGGTGTTTGTTTTGGTTGGTTGTGGTGGGGTTGGTTGTGTGGTTGTGTGGTGGTGTGGTTGTGCGGTTGTATCGTTTTTGTCTTTTAGTTATTTGATTATTGCTATTTTATTTTCCATCTTAATAACTTTTAAATATTTAGTTTTGTTGGTATCATCTATAAATTTACTTAAACGATTATATCGTCAATATTCAATATACTCCGCCTAATTTTCCTACCATTCCGCTAACATATTAAAACAAAAGAAAATATAAATCGAATTTAATCAATATAGTTATATATATATGATTATATATATATATATATATATATTATATATATATATATATTATATATATATATATATATATGTATATATATATATTATATATATATATATTATAGTATATATATATATATATTATTGAGTTTTAAGTGATTATTCAAAAGTCTATACTCCTAAATTAAATCAGCCATGTTATTTAGTGTTTTATTGATCAGAGATTGAATAAAAATGCGTCAGCAAATATTGATGGCATGCCGTAATGAGGGTCCGTCGCGGTCCATGATGCTCTAGGGTGGATTTTCTGTCGGTGACGAGCTCTCACTAATTATATATTAACAGAGGGGGGGTAAGGCTAGGCTTTCATTTTGACTTGCGTCATGTTCTCCTACTGCTATTCTTTTCCTGATGCTTGTACAGCACCTTACTCCCAAAATTCTTGGGGCAAAGAGGAAGGTGGAATGAAAGAAAAAGAAATATTATATTATATATATATATATTATATATAATAATTAATATATATTATATATATTATATATTATATATTATATATATATATAGTTATATATATTATATTATTATATATATATATTATAGTATATATATATATATATATTATATATATATATTATTTATACTATATTTTGTTGTTGTGCTAAACAGGCGTAATGATCGAGTTAGATAGGTGAGTGTTCCATGGTAGTATTGGAGTGTTTATATAGGTGGTGGTTGTGTGGAGGCTCTGATGATTTGGGAATATACTATCAATAATTGTGTGTTGGATTGTGGGTGTGGCTGGTGAGTCGCTCTGTTGGAGTTAGAATTAATGGTGTCGGGTGATGTGGTTGTGTTGAGGATTAATAGGCGTTGGGATGTGGAGTCCGAGGGTGTTGTGGGTGTGGTGTCTTTGTTCGTTGTGTTGTAATGGTTTTGAAATAATTTGTGTGGGGATGGCAGGAAAGTGTGTTAGAATGATGGAGAGAAATGGATGTTGAGTGGAGGGTTGCCCTACCTATTATATGGCGGATGATTTGGTTCTGTGTTGGCGAATCTGAAGAAGAGTTTGAGAGGTAATTGATAGGAGATTGGCAGGGGTGTGAAGGAGGGTGCTTTGAAATGTTAAACGTGGTATTAAGAGGTTTATGGTTGTTGAAGTGAGGACTATCTCCTCAGTTGTGAAGTTATGTTATGATGGTGAGCAGCTATGAACAAGTGTCTGAGTTTAAATATTCGGGTGAATATGTGGAATAATGAGAAGGGAACGGAGATGTCAGTATAGTGTAGTAGGAAAGTTTGTGAAATGGCAGGAAGGTGCTGGTGCAATTAAATTCGTTGGTGAATGCAAGGGACTAAGTCTTGAGTGTGCTAGGTTTAACATGAGGGTATGTTGTACCTGTGTTATTGTATGGTAGTGAGAACTATGTTTGGAATTAAGAAGTATTAGATCTAAGTTCAAATGTGTTTCAGAATGGACAATCTTAGGGGTGTTGTAGGTGTGTGAGAATAATTGATAAAGAGAGGAATGAACGTATTTAGAGAGTGGTGTGGTGTGAAGAAGGGGTAAATGAGAGAATATAATGAATGTATGTTGAGATGGTTGTCATGTGGAAAGGATGCCCACGGTAAAGGTTGGTTAAGCGGATGTATAGTGGTGAGTGTGTTGGGAATCCGACCTGTTGGGAACCGAAGAGAAAGTGGATTGAGGTCGGTGAACGAATGTCCTGGAAGGAAGAATATGTGAAGTTGGCAGAGGGCGAGATAAAGGTGCATGAATAGGAGAGACAGGCGGGGTTTTGTATGGGGTGCATGGTTGTGGCCCACCTGGGCGCAAAGCAGCCTTCAATTGGCGATGAAATAGTGGAGGGTTCCGTCGCGGTCGCGCATGTATGCTCTTAGGGTGGATTTTCTGTCTGTTGCGAGTTCTCTCACTAATATATGGTACAGAGGGGCGGTAAGGCTGGTGCCTTTTCTTTTCTGAATCGTTCGTCATAGTTCCTCTACTGCTGCTTTTTCCTTTTTCTTCGATGTGCTTGTTACAGACCTTACCCCAATCTTTTCTTGGGGCAAAGAGAAGGTGAAGAAAGGAAAAGAAGAATATTATTATATATATATAGTATATATATATATATATATATAGTAATATATATATATATAATATATATATTATATATATATATATATAATTATATATTTATATATATATTATATATATATATATTATATTATATATTATATATTATATTATCGTTTATAATATGCTTCTTTGGTCATCACCTAAATTAACTTGCATTACAAAGAATGTTGCTTTTGATATTTAGTGTTAATTGATATTTAAATTTAAAAAATATAAATTTTATTATTAAATTTTTTGTTTTGGTTTTTTTTACATTCACAAATTTACATTTTCCTTTTATGATTATTAATATGTTGAAATTTGTCTTGCCTAAAACAAAGAGATATTTAAAAGGAAATCACTTTGGATGAAGAGTAGACTCAAAAAGTATTCTGTTTTTTTTTTCTCCATTCATATAATTTTCTTTTTTGTACAGACCCTCACTATCGATGTTGGTGAAGTAGGAAAGGATTCAAAAATGAAAGTTCTTTAAGAAGAAGAAGACCTTCAAGCATCGGCAGCGCAGAATCAAAACATGAAAATAGATTTTATCGGGAAATACCTTTCAGTTTTGCAAATATTGTGTGTGATATTTTAAGTTTTAAAAAAGATCATGGTAAAAAGTCATTTAAAAATACATTGAAAGAAAGTTTTAAAATGTTGTTGTATTTTCAAATGTAATCAGAAATCACATTTAAAAACACATCTGCTAATTTTCACGATCAAACTCAAAATTATTTTAAATTGTTCTGAGTGCAAGCTATGGAGTGTTATCAGAAATTATCCTTAAAACGGCACATGCTTAAGCATCGAGATAATCAAAGTTATTTTAAATGTCTTCTGAGTGCAGGCTATGAAATGTAATCGGAAGAGGTATGTCATAAGAACTACACATGCTTTAATTCTAACGAAAATATAAATAATTATTTAAATGTTTGGCCTTGGAAAGTGCCAGCTAATGTAGTGTAATCTGAAAAGGAGACTTAAACGACCGATATTGGCTTTAATCATCGAGATACAAAGTTATTTTAAATGTTTCTGAGTTGTCAACTTTAATGAAGTATTGCAGTAATTTTAAATCGAGATTAAAAGATCTTTTGCTTAGTCTTTAAAATATAAGCTTATTTTAAATTGTGCTGAGTGCAGCTATGGATGTGTAATCAGAAAGGAACCTTAAAACGGCACTGCTTAAGCATCGAGATACATACGTTATTTAAATGCTCTGAGTGGCAACTATGAATGTAATCAAAGAAATGATTTAGAATACACATGCTTAATCACGAAAATATAAAATTATTTAAATGTGCTGAGTGTAGCTATGAGTGTAATCATAGAGGAAGTCTTAAAACTGCACATGCTTAAGCATCGAGATACAAAGTTATTTAAAATGTTCTGAGCTGCAGCTATGGAATGTATATCGGTAAGAGCGACTAGAATATAATCATAGCAAATAGAAAAAAAAGAATAAAACTTATATAGAAAACTTTTTGGCTTTTTTTGAAAAGTTTGGGGGGCCGGGGGGCCTTAAAAAATGAGGTGGTTTTTTTTTTTTTTAAAAATCCCCAATTAAAAAAATTTCAAAAAACTTTTTTAAACGGTCACATCTTAAGCATCGAGATACAAAGTTATTTTAATGTTCTGAGTGCAGCTATGAGTGTAATCGGAAAGGAAGATTAAAAACTTCACATGCTTAAGCATCGAGATACAAAGTTATTTAGAATGTTCCGAGTGCAACTATGAATTGTAATCCAAGAAAATTACTTAAGAAATCACATGTTTAATACACGAAAATATAAAATTATTTAATGTGCTGAGTACTCCTCTTGAATGTAATTGGAAAGGAAACTTAAAACTGCACATGTTTAAGCATCGAGATACAAAGTTATTTAATATGTTCTGAGTGGCAGCTATTGAAGTGTAATCGGAAAGGAGACTTAAAACTGCACATGCTTAAGCATTCGAGATATTCAAAGTATTTAATATGTTCCAAATCTGCACAAAATATAATTTTCTTAAGAATACACAATTGTTTAATCACGAAAATATTAAAATTATTTAAAATGTGCTGAGGTGCAGCTATGAGGGTAATCGGAAAGGAGACTTAATAAACTGCAACAATCTTATAGCATCGGATATCAGAATGTTATTTAAAATGTTCCGAGTGCAGGCTTGAAAGTAATTTAATTATAAACACGTGGATTTAAAAAAACATTTCGTTAAGCACGTAAGTATGTAAGTAACTTTTTTATTAAAGAGAGAAAAAAAATTAAATAAAAATAATATCAATCATTAGTGAAGAGCAAAAGGCAGAAAAGAAAAGAAGAATTGATTACCGGAAACGCTTATAATATGTTTCCGCTCATTTATGGCAAAGAAAGAACTATAATCATTTGTAGATAGGGAACAAAATTATCAAGAGTTTTCTTGTTAGAGGGTTATAATATAATATTAGAAAATTAATAATAATAATAAATAATTTTCATAATTATAAGCAACCTCTAAATTATTATATAAGAAAGTAGTTCGAGTTGATTGCGTGTAATTAATAAAATTTTGTATTTGCTCAAATTCTATAATGTCTAACTTAAGGACAAAATGTTCCAATTGCAAGTCCTTCTTAGTTATGAATAATTCTTCATAAATAAATCATTCTTTTGTACAAGATTTTTTAATTTCTTTACTAATGGACATATATTTCCTTAAAATATGTTAATTTAATTTAACGAAATCCAAAGAATTTGCGAGTCATTTTTTCTTCTTTCTGTTCTTTGAAACAATTTAAATTATTCGAGTAACTGAATCAAGAAAAATCTTTATATTAATATTCGAAATACTATTATAAATGTAAAAGTCCCTAAAGATTGTAGTAGGCAACATGGTTCCTATAAAACTTAAAATTGCCAATGTCAATATTAACAAAATGACTATAAATCAAAATGTATTTTGAATACATGATTATAAGCCGATAATATCTCAGAATGTTAAAACTAGTCCATCCCTTGCAATACGAACTAATTATGCTATTATAATCTGTTATATATGCTTACATTCGTTTCAGTATCCAGATATGTTAGGAACAAAATGTGAATCGGGAAGATTTTCACAGTCTTAATGAGATGGAGTAAAATCTAGTTAAGAATTGTAAAAGCTCAATTGTAAATTCGTTTTCAAAAAACAATATGTGTAGTAAAGGTTCTAATCCTTCGATGTTTTTTTTATAAATGAACTCGAGGCACTGATGACGACCCTTCAAGATTTGTCCCTTTTACACATCTACTTTGGCAAATCTTCAAAAGATTTTAAATGCTGAGTAAAAATTAATCATGGACCAAGAGTAAAATGCAACTATACGCATCAGAAGCATAAACTCTAACAAATTTTTCGATAAGAACTATGAGATTACGATTTCAATTAAAGAATCAATATTAGGCAATCGTATTTAAACATTTGGAGAGGGAGATGAAGAGGAATAGCACAAAACTGGGATTCTCTATAGTAGAGTTTGAATCAGATTTTAAAGAAGAGTTCAGCATTCGGTAAAGGTAAGGGGACCGTAGAATCGGCAAAGAAAAACAGAGGAAGGAAATTTGAAGAATTATGTTGCAAGGCGTAATCTTAGGAAGACATCAATCAGAAAGGACGTAAAGAAGATTAAAACAAAAATTAGTACTTTTTTTTTTTTTTAAAGAGCAGAGATTAATTTGTAAATATAGATCTATTACCATTACAGGGATTAAGAAGGATATGGTCAGTGCTTATGACTGAAAGCGAAAAATTATCGATTATCAAAAAAATCCAACGTTAATATAGTAAGTACATAATGAAATAAATCTCCGACCCTCGAGACGAACACACATACTCCCCGGCTGAGACCTCTGAGTATGGAATTTTCATATTACAAATTGATAAAGTTTTGTCGAATCGGTGAACAGAAATGTGGTTAAATTCAGTGCACGTGAATCAATAATAATTAATCAAAAGGTAAATATTGATGGGAATTTTGTAGAGAGGAGAGGTAGAGCGAGTATGATCTTTTATTGAATTTAAATAGTCGAATAATTTGGTGAGAAGTAGGAGAAATATACCTTATGAATTTATTTGTTTAAAATGACTTGAAAGGAACAAGAGAAGGAGAACAAGATATTCTTATTGGACGTCTTACTTTAATAGTTTCACAAACTCAAAAACGTTAAACGGGATAGTAATTGACAATGCGTTTAAATCACCAACGTAAGGCTACCTGTTTGCTTTTCTTGCAAGGTTTTGAACCATGAGTTTCCATCTAAGAATGTCGAGAAAAATTTTGACGACTGGATAATGCCAACCTTAGACTTGGCATGAAATGTCTTTCTACACAAAAAAGGAATGGTATGATACTCGTGTTGGTTATGTATTCATCAATTGGAAGTTGAGGATTTTTAGTAGAATTTTGTATTCCTTTCCGTGAAAATGACATACGGATGTTGATTTTCCATAAACGATAATTACCTTGAACTGTCATACCTGCTGGTCGACAAAATCCTTTTCGAAAGGAGATAACCTCATTCTATAGTTGATAACCATTTAGACTCCTCTTTTTCTTAATTAAGACGAGAATATGTTTAAAATTTAGCCAACTCTGATGATTGCAACATTCCTACTGTAATGGTGAAAACAGAGAATCAGTATATGTTAAGCAGACTGAAACACCTAATTTAGAAACGTACTGAGTGAAGTGAACACTGCGGATAGATTAAGATTACTGTTGCAAAGACTCGTAAATGCTTCATGTCAACCATGTAAATAGTTACATGGATGACCTCTGGCAGTTTTCCGCTTCAAGGTTCTGCTTTGAGCTATGTAAGTTCACTAAGATCCTAACCTATTAGGCCTTATTGAAGACCGCATTTTATTCATTTTGCTCCCATTCTATCGACCACACAGCCAGTGTACACCGATAGTTCTAAATAGGAGTGAGGTACTACGTAGGTGCTTCTGTGGTTTTTCATGATTGGAACAGTTTCTCATACGTTCTCCTTTCACGCTTCGGTTTTTACCTAAAAACTAATAGTCATCGTTTTTGAGATTTAAAGATCTTAATCCATCCCAAATCTCCCTACGACGAAAGAGCGTTTTTACGTTATGAATTTCCAATACTTTCTATTATAATTTGAAACTAAACTTCAAATGCCTTTCCACGAAAAAATCGAAATTTTCAATAATATTTTTCTTGCAGCAAATGATCGATATATTATATATATATATATATATATATATTATATATATATATCTATGTTTATTGCATACCGTATTTTATATTCAAAATATTTATATAAAAAAATAGCTTTAATATGTACGGTATATATAAATATATAATATATATATATATATATGGGGATATGCAGGGGGGCACTTGCCCCTCCTATAAATCTTGACGAAAATAAAAAATGAACCTTATATGTTTTGCCAGACGACGTTATTAAGGTTTATTAGTATAAAAACTGAAAAAGATACATCATCGACAGATAATGAAGTAGTAATTTACTAATTACGTGTTTAAAAACTTATATTTTTTTCTAAATAGTTTTAATGTGCTTTTCGTTTTCATATTGACTTGAAGTCAACTAGCTGTGTGCTTTTATGCAATTAGCTTCTAACAGTATTCTCTGTAGAACTCTAAGTATGTCGATAGCATTGGGGGCTGCCAAAGCTGCTAAATCAAATCAAGGAAGGCGTACCCGTTGATATTCAGCTGCAGGCAGCACGTCAAAAACAGTTGCAGAAAATAAAAGAAATCTTACAGAAATTTTGAAGACCATAATTTTCTATGGAACTCATGACTTACCTTTAAGAGGTAAAGGCCTGCATGAGGGAATTTTTTGAACACCTATTAAACTGCGAATAGAAAGTGTTGTTTGATGTGGAATTGAAAGAACCTATTCAAGGACAGAATGCCGTCTGGACGTCACCGATGATTCAAAATGAATTTATTAATTTGCGTGTAATTATCATAATAAAAACATGATTATCGCGGATGCAAAAATATTTGGTGTCTACTCCATATGGGCCGATGAAGGGGAGGTACAACTATTTCTTAAGGGCAGTGCCCAATTTTCACCCCCCCCTAAAAATGGACATAAAATTCGGAATTATCAGCCGACTTTGACCCTATAAACACCAAGACTGTAGCTTTTTTACCCTCTAAGCGTTGTTTTGCGGGGTGTTTTGTGTGTCTTTAGTCATTCTTTCAGACTTTTCAATTTTTCAAAACCCATGTTTTTGATATTTTTCGTATCAACTTCCAGAATTTTTTTCGAAATAACTTCAAACTTGAAATATGCATAGATGGGGTCCATTACCTACAATAGTCACAATTGTTTTTTTCGATTTTTTGAGTTTTGTGCTCAGCGTTGCCCAATTTCCAAACCCACTTTTTTTATTTTAAAATGAAAAATTACGATAATATTTTTCCTGTTCGGGCGAAGTAGATGAAATTTTCAGGGCATATGTAGTCGGAAGAGATGCATATTTTTTACATAGTAATTTCTTTGTTATATTGCAAAATAGTTTTGTTATTTGTTATAAGACAAATTTTCGAAAAATTTTTTTTGGAAATTTTTCAAAAATTTTACTTTGAGTATACAAAAAAATTATCTAAGTAAAAAAGATGCATCTTGCCCGACTATACAAGCCCTGAAAATTTGATGTTGATCGGACAAGTATAAAAAAATATTTAATTTTCATCTTTTTTGTTATAATTGAATTTTTTTAGAAAAAGGGAAAAATTAAGTATATATTTTTGAATAATATATTCGATCAACATCAAATTTCAGGGCTTGTCTAGTCGGGCGAGATGTCTTTTTTACTTAGATAGTATATTTTTTGATTTTACTTAGATTGTTTTTGATTTTTTTAAAATTGTGCTCAGCAATGGTCGAAATTCAAAACTTACTTTTATTTTTTTTTAATTGCTGAGCACATTTTCAAAAAATCAAAACTACTTTCTGCATTTTGTGCGTAATGGACCCATATTATGCATATTTCAAGTTGAAGTCATTCGGAATAAAATTGTAAGAAGTGATAATAAATTGTGATATCAGACTTCAGAGTTCTTAAAATTTATGAAAATACTGATACAATGAATACAGACACAGAAAAAAATTCGAAAACGACGTTTTCGAGGTCAGAAAAAGCGTGGTTTGCTTTTTTTCCATCAAAATTGTCTGAAAAATTAAGAATTTTTGTCCATTTTTACTTGGGGTGATAAAATGGGGTGCTTACAATTTTTCAGGTTGGTTTTTTAATTTAAAATGGTTAAAATAAAATTACGATTTTCTTTTCCATTTCATTATATTTGTTGGAGGCAGTAACACATGCACCCACACGATAATGAAATTAACTACTTCCGGTCCACAGAGGCTCTGTACTTTAGTAATCGTTTATTTTCTTACTTTATTCAGCGCCTTAAAATTTATGTAGTACTTTTGACAGTTATTTTTCTGCTGTATTTAATATTCAACGTTTTAAAACTTCTATAGTCTCCCGCCTGAAAGATTAGAGTTAACTTGAGCTTGATAGATTTATTGTTCATTTCTATCTGCCTCTTCCTTTAAAAGAACCCTGCTCAAGAGTGACGGGAACGTGTAAAAAGCAAAAGAATTAATAAATAAATAAGTGAATTAATGAATGGGAAATTTCATTAAGGTAAATGAAAACATTTTAGATTGTGATAAAAACTAGGTAAAACTAAATATAAATATACATATATTTTATTCGATTACTGTCACTGTTAGGTTATTTGATGCTATTTTATAAGAGGCTTCGATTTTTAGGGTTTCCTAAACAGAAAAAACCACCTAAACTTAAATCTGAGCATAACATTTTTAATTTTCAATAGGTTTAACCAAATAAAAAGCAAAATGCAGCTCTTTTGAGATCTAAAGCTTAAATTTTTAGCTTTTTATCTGAGACTTTATTAATTTTTGTTTTCATTTGAAGAAAAACCATGTTCCCGACACTTATTTGAATGGAAGGAAAAACCCTTTCTTGAAATAATTTGAAACTTGAGTAATGAAATGAAATGATGTGACTATTATCTCTATTTTTTTATATCGGCTATCAATTCCTAATAATACTGAATTTCCTCTGCGTGGTGTATTAATTTATTTTTTGTACTGAATACTTTTTTTGTGTGTGATGATTTTCTTTTCGTTCATCAGATAAATATGAAATTTTCATGTTATGTAATATTGGAGGAGATCCAACTATTTCATTTAGACAATTTTCTGTTTACCTAGCAACTTATGGGAAGAAAATAAATAATAAGAATTCATTCTGGACAATGGAGAAAAAATGGTTGGTATGCAAAAAAAATTTATCTAAATAAATAGTTGCATCTCACTCTGCAAATTTTATATTGATCGAATGAATAGGAAAAAAAGTTATTAGAAAATTTTATTTGCAAAAAAATTTGGATTTTCCTTGATCATGAGTATAGCTTTCTTTTTTGAAGCAGATATCAAAAATTTCTAGCGATGAATTTTAGATAATAGAGCAGATCATCGTATTGTACAATTTTCAAGTGGTTTCGACAGAGGTTATGTGTCCATTATGAGAAAGTGTTAAGGAAATTTTTTGACTATCAAATCTCAACAAAGAAAATGGATAAACACATAGAAAAACGCCTTAAATCAACGTTTCAGAGCTCATCCAATGTTGCATTTTGCCTTTTGTTTGATGCAGATCGAATGAAAATTAAGAAAATTATTTGCAAATATATATTTCTAGGATTCTGCCACCAATTCTCCCAGACAAGATTGACTCAATCCCATATAGAATTAATTCTGAAAGGGTTAAAATTTAATTAAGGTAAGATTGTTTATTTTTAATCCTTTATTTCCTTTTTTTTTCAATTAAATAGTAATTTTACTATTTTAGATGCATTTAAAAAATGACGATATCTTTAAAAGTAGATTTTTTTTTTTTTTGAGAAACGTTAAAATAGGAGATTAAATGTGTGAATTTGAGCATCATAACATTCATTATTCAATGTATAACTTCCTATAATAGAATTTTTATTTTATAATTTATTTTATTTTATTTTTTTTATTTTTTTTTTTAACCCTATCTTTTACCTTCAAACATACACAAAATTAATTAAAGTTGAAACGAGAATTTCTTGGCATTCCTTGTCAATATGCTTATGTATACATTTTTATATAAACCACCCTTCAAAATACACCGGTACTCATCGTGGTGAAGGGTGTATTGTTTAAAGATGTATCGAATACGAAGCATGCTAACACGACTCTGTTCTGGAAAAAGACCTGGCAACCTACTCCAGCTATGAATTGAAACTACTTTAGTTTCACAAAATTCGTATTACACTTGGAAAATATTTAAACATTTAGAAATTTAGAAGGCAACATGAATTCTTTTTCCAAAAAAAAATCTAAGAAAAAAATCTGTATAATAATTAAAAAATGATATATAATGTACAATTGTGTATCTACATTAGCCTTACCTGAATTTGTTGGTTTCAAAGAATTTTTGCTCTTTGAATAAGATCTTGATAGCCCTTAGATAACTCTGCATTTTGGCTTTTGTAACCTAGCACTTAAAAATCTTAGTTAAGGTAAATTTTGATTGGTGAGAAGGTAAAGAGAATAGAGATAGGTTGATAGTAAAAATATTTGAAAAGAAATGAAGAAATAAGACAATTTACCTCTATACCCTTTTACATTTTGATTATTAAAATTTTGATTTCACAAGCACGACTAACACGGACCACTGTTGAATTTGAAGTGAGTCCACAGTTGTGGTAATACCTTATTGTAATTTTTTTTAGTGAAATTTAGTGAAAATGAATATCACATGTAGACAAAAATACAAATTCCGCTAAATAATAGAAGAGATATATATATGTAGAAGTAAATAATATTTTTTATATCCGCGGTGATTGAATAAGCTCTTGCAATTTGCGCTTATCTAATATATTTTCTAGATAAAGTTTGAGAGATAAGTTGTTCAGAAATAAGTTGTGAGAACTCAGAACAAAGCTGATTAGAAAGCGTTGAAAGAATGCTCCTCTGATGAAGGAAAATAGAATTCTTCGAAGAAATTAGATGGTGCTGAATGCTGATACAACCAAAATTTTATTTGACTTTAGTAATATTGCGGAAACCGGAAGCGATGACAGATATGACCATATAAAGGTTGATAATTATAATACAGAAACAATAATTTCGATAAATTTTTGAGAATTTAAAGAAAAAGTTAAAGAAATTAACTCGATGCATTTTTTGACACCCAAAATGAATAAATAAATGATGTATCAAACATAACTAAAGTTTGAAAATCTTTCTTTCATCTCCAATTGAGGTAAAGGAAATATAGGCCTATAGAAATATAAAATGTGAGCTATCCTCTCCTTAGGATTAGTTTCATCTTACTCAGACCTAAATTGAGTACACCCCCTATAGAGCTCTGCCCTTGAGCGTTGGTGTTAACTGTAAAAATATATATATATATATATATATATATATATATATGTATATATTTTATGTGTAATAAATATATATATATATATATATATATATATATATATATATATATATATATATATATATATATATATATATATATATATATTATGTGTATATATATATATAAAATAGATATATATATATTTATTATATATATATATATATATATATAGTATATATCCTGTAGTTACTAATTATATGTAAATATTTGTCGATAAGTAATTTATAGTATATATTATATATATATATATATATAATATATATATATATATATATATATATATATATATTATATGTATGCTATTTTACCTGATTCATAAAATAGTATCATTAATATAAAAGTTAACTAAAATATTAAAAAATTTTGGCAAGCCATTTCCGACACATGTTTTGTAAAAAAAAATTGTTTATAAACAAAGTATTCTTCCGCGCAGCCCGCCCTTTTATTAATAATTCTCGAAATCGAGAATGTAACGACGGCGCCTGACTATGACGTTTACGTGACGTAGAAGTGCGCAAACGGGCTCTGGAAATGATGCATGTGCGCCTGTGTGGCCACACGGGCTGCACTCGAGCTTCTGGAAACGCAGCTATTGTTAATGCTCATTCTTATTATTATTTCATATTTCTATAGTTTGAGGCTTTGACTGAAATAGCAGTTAAGTGTAAAATAAATTAATAAAATGAAAAAAGGATTTGCTTACTATAAATATGTGACTATGGTTAGGTAACATGGAAATCTTTATTTGTGTCCTTGTGTCCTATTTTTTTATTCTAAATTATTTTCTAAAGGCTGGGGATGGAAGTTCCATAATCGTCCCATGTAGCTTGTTTCCAGCCAGTATTTACCGGAACTTTTCACTTTTTCAAATGTCTTTCTTAAAAAAACGAAAATTGAGATTTGATAAAATTTTGATCAAACTCAACTAAATAAGTTTGCTTTCACTAATTATAGTAATTTATAGACTAATAGTACATAGTTTCTTAAAGGGTAATTGTTACCCAAAGGGTTGTCACCCCCGATTTTTATGAAAATCACAGGATATACTCTAAAAAAATAATAATGAAGAATAGTGAAAACGAAAATTGTCGCTCTCTTTAGGAAAAAAAGTTACAGCCTCTCAAAGTTGTAAAAAACCCCATAGGATTTGTTATTAAAAAAAAAACCAAAAAATTTTTTTTTTGAAAATCACAGGATATACTCTAAAAAAATAATAATGAAGAATAGTGAAAACGAAAATCGGCAGTCTCTTTAGGAAAAAAAGTTATAGCCTCCGAAAGTTAAAAATTTTCCCATAGACTTTCTTACAATAAAAATTAGTGGGCCTCGTGCTCGTTTTAGGGCCATCCTAGTTCAGGTTATGATAAGATTTGTTAATTCTACATAGATTTTCTCTGTGTATACCTAACAAAACTTATCATAACCTGACTGAGAGGGCCTGAAATGAGACCTAACCTGGATCAATCAATATTGAAAAGTCTATGGGATTTTTAACAACTTTGAGAGGCTGTAACTTTTTTTCCTAAAGAGAGCGACAATTTTCGTTTTCACTATTCTTCATTGTTATTTTTTTAGAGTATATCCTGTGATTTTCATAAAAATCGGGGGTGACAACCCTCTGGGTAACAATTACCTCTTAAAGTTAACACAGAAAGGTTTATCACAATTCACAAATATGTGTCTTTTCCTAAAGTTAAAATACAAGTTTTTATCAGAAATAATAATGTAATTCTAATAATAAAATAGTTAAATTAAAGTTTAAATGAAGCTCATTCTGACTTTCTTTGATGGGGTGAATAAGGACATCATATGGGGGTGAATAGGGACATCTCTTGGAATTCATATTTGTGTATAAATTTAATTGGTAATAGTAGAGCAGAGGGGTTTCACCCCAGATTTTTATAAAAATCACAGGATATAGGCCTACTCTAAAAAAATGATAATGAAGAATAAAAAAACCCAAACATGGTGGTCTCCTTAGGAAAAAAATTACAGCCTCTCAAATTTTAAAAGTAGATTTGGTATAAATTAGTTTGAAGGAAATTTGCCAGATGAATCTTTTCTTTTTTGTTTTACAGATTACAAATTATTTGAAATATATTTCTACTAAAATAAATATTAAAATGGACATCAAACATGAAATTGAAATAAAGGAGGAAGAATTGGACCCAATAGACCAAGATAATTGTTTTTATCAGAAAGATTCTCAGGTGATCATATATATATATAATTATACTATATATTATATAATATATATATATATAAAATATATATATATATATATATATATATATATATATATATATATATATATATATATATATATATATATATATATACTATATATAATATATAGCGTCGGGCGGGGTGACGTGGACCACTTTAGGTATAACTTGGTCTCCCAACTCTCCCCTAATGCACTTTTTGGAATTTTTTTTTTTTGTAAATCACGGCCCTATAGTCCGGGCATAAGCGGCACAAAAAAATAATATGGTAATTCTATAAATAATAAGCTTTTATTAAAGTTTGACATAACGCCGAGTCAGCCCGACCGTGGAGGGGTGAAGCGGACTCACCATTGAGGGGTGACTCGGACATATATTTAAATTCTTCTTTTTTTTTTATTTCATTTTATATTTTTTAATTTTTAAGTATAATTCTAATAATTATTTATCATATTAAAATTCGTAATAAGTATAAAAATGTCAATAATGATAATAAAATACGAATATAAATAAGGTGGTCCGATTCACCCCTCTCCGCTCAAAAATTTTGCCACTTTTTTGAACTCGTTTTTTTTTATTAAATTTCATTTTTTTTAAAAAAATTTCACTTAATATAAGTACTTTTTATTACATTTAAATTAATTATATGTACATAAAAATGTCCCATAATAATACGTAAAAACGAAAAACAATGGTGGTCCAAGCCACCCCTCCATCAATTTTTATGCGGGGGGTGAAATCGGAAACACAAGTTAGGCCCGCGTTTTTTTGCCACTATACTGCTTGGTTAAAAAACTTTACTTTGCCAGTTTAAAGCTAAAATACTACTCGAGTGATCCACTGAAAAAAATAATTAAAAATCGATCCACAATTTTCATTTTATAACGAAGGTTTAAAAAAACTCACATTTTTTCAAAAGTGAAGTTCTATTTGAAGGAAATTTTGTACCCGAATTTCTAACATTTTTTAAAAATATAAAAAACTTTTCTAGAATTAAATATGATCTAAATACAACTTGTAGTAGTACTACCCGCGTGGCTATAAAATGAGAGAAAATTTTCTTTTTTTTTATTATTATTTTTTATTTTATTTAGAGTGTACCGAACCCCTTCTAAAGAGGCGGGCCTGGTCACCCGCCCGACGGCTATATAATATATATATATATATATATATATATATATATATATATATATATAATTATATATATATATTATATATATTATATTATATATATATATATATATATATATATATATATATATATATATAAAATCTATATATCAATAAAATATTTTCCTAACTACCTATGACCGTACGTCTGTGTTAATTTCAATTTTAAACCAGCTCATACGAGTCATTTGCCATGCATACCTAGTGTGCATCGTCTGCATACTTCAAATAAATATCAGTCATCGTTCAGCGTTTGTAGCTGTGAGTCATGCCTTACTCCATTGGTGTTTGGTGTGCTCTTTATGGTAACAGAATAATCAGTCCAATATTCTTCAATGAAACTGTGAATACCAATGTTTATCTACAGGTCTGTAGTGATTTCTCTGCACAGTTAACTCCAAACGAAAAGCGTTATGCCTATTTCCAGCAAGATGGGGCTACCTTCCATACATCGGATCTGTCATTGACTACCATACATACCGATTTTACAGAGGAAAGGACCATCAGCAAGGGTTTGTGGCCTCCCAGGTCTCCCGACCTCTCACCATGTGACTATTTCCTGTGGGGATTTCTAAAATCTAGAGTTCTCAACAATCCCCAGAACAATTGGACACATTGAACATAAACACACCATACGTCAAGAGATTCCAACATTCATGACCAATCCCTTCCGCTGCGCGGCCACAAATATCGTGTATTGAGAAAGGTTTTCAATAAAATACTTAAAAGTGCAGAACTTTGCTTTGATCTTGACGAAGAACATTTTGAACATAGACTTCAAATCTCCTGCTCTGTTAATTAAACTGTAGGTAAATGTGTCCTATTATTGTCCTATTACTATTCTACTATTTGAATTAGACCTGTCAGCTGACGTATGTTCTTAAGTTGGTAGATTTATTATTGATATTCCTTTTTTTGTACATGGGGCTGGTCTTTATGTCTCTCCCTCTGTATATATATATACCGTATATATATATATTATATATATATATATGTATTATATTATATATATATATATATATATATATATATATATATATATATATATATATATATATATATATATATATATATATATATATTGACATTTATAAGTGGTTGACTTCATTAATATTAGGTTAGGTTGTTTGGTTAGGTTAGATTAGATTAGGTTACCCAAAAATTTAATGTATTTACCCTAAATTTATTAAAATAACGATACATTAATTATTGATTTTTGCTCCTGGAGTCAACCGCTTATAAATAGCCATATATATATATATATATATATATATATATATATATATATATATATATATATATATATATATATATATATATATATATATAATATATATATATATTATATATTACGCGGTATATATAGTATATATATATATATATTATATATATATATATATATTATATATTATATATATAATATATATATATATATATATATATATATATATATGGTTTAAAATATTTTAAGACATGCATTATTATTATTATTGTTTACTTTATTTTGTTATTTTATATTTTTTAAAAAAATGGCTTAACTCAAAAGGAAAGCCCTCTCCCCTTTCATCCTCTGATTCTGTTAATTGAGAGCCCATCACAGTCAAATAAAATCCACACTAGGGCTTCATAAGACTTTGACAGCCTCTCACTCGTATCTCATTAATGTAGAGTTCATCCCTTGGGCCACACCCACAACCATACCCCCTCACAAAAACCCTCCATTCACTCCTATTATGTACCTTTCTTCTTGCATCTGAAAAATTTGCATTCCTTTACTGACTCATTCCACTTTTTCTTTGGTCTCACAGCTGGTCGATTCCCAGCACACACCACTCTACATACACTTA
>JABUQX010077789.1:25000-26639 GCA_015478945.1 Trachelipus rathkii
ATTCCAATTGGATCCATGAAACCCCACTTTCACAAATCTCGCTCCCGGAACTATACATTCTAACTTTCCGTCCTTCTTTTCGACGGTTTCTGGTCGTCTCTCCTGTTGACAATATAAACAATCCTTGGCCTTAACATGAACATAAAAATATCTTGCAAACCTCCACATCACAACGTTGCTAGGGCGGCCTCTAAGAACTGGAAGTTCTGTTTAGACTGTGAGACTTTCCTCCTTTTCTCAGTTGCTCCGCTATACAAAGGTCTCATCCGCCCATGTATGGAGTACTGGCTCTCATATCTGGGGGGGGGGCTGCTGGTTTCACCCGGCTTTTGGAACAGGGTCGAGTCAAAACGGAAAAAAGGCTTATAAACTGTCTTGTACTTCCAGTTCACTTGACGCCTCTATCTTTGCGAGGCGATGTTGGTGCTTTATGCTTTATCTCTTTTCTACAACCGTGCAGCGGCCAAGTGCTCGAGGGGAACTTAATTTCACTCGCGTACCACCAACCTTTACGACGCCTTCGTAGCACAATAGTTTTCATCTGCGCACGAGTATTGTGTTGACATTGGTACTCCAGGCTAGGTTTGCTGTGGTGCTTCCTTCCTTTCCCACCACCTCTGTTTTGTTGAATTCTCTTTCCATCTTCTGTATTCCTACTGAATTTAATCTCTCACTTTAAAACGCTGCGTCTGTGCTATATGCGTAATTTGCGCTAGGGGTGAACTTTTGAGAGTAACACACCCCCTCCTTGAATAGGTCTGCCGTGAGTGCGGTTGGTGACAACTGTGAAAAAAAAAATCCTTGAATGGGCCAGATATGTGGCAATGAACTGAATCTCCTATCCCCCCTCCCCCATCCAAAACATCATTCAGATTAATCCAGAAAAATCATACTCTTTCAACATTACCCTCAGATGGATCATATGTCGCAACCACCAAATTTTTGACCTTTTCAAACTTAAATTTAACCTTTAGACTTCTTAGTACTCACACGCACAAAATCTACCATAACTCTCTACCACAACTTAACTCATACAGAATTGCAAATCCATCTATGCCCTCTCATCCTTTCCACAGCAGCACAAACACATTTCACACCACACCACTCATTTCAACACCCGTTTCCTTTCATCTTTGTTTCAGTTTAGCTAGCGGAGCAAAGTCAATTTGCCCTTTCAAATACATCCAATCACCTCTCTCCTCATCTCTCAACATTTATTCCTCCTGACATTTCATCTACAGATACGATTCATACATTTCGCGAAGGATAGAAGGGCGCTTACTGCGATCACGACTCTCAGAGGCATGCATTAGCTCCTGGCAAAAGATAAGTGGTAGTAGCAGCCAACTAACTACCACCGTCCCTTAGTGCCTTCTTGACACGCAGGACATACATGTGGACAATTTTTCTCCCTACACGTATGGAAATAAGGGATAGGGAATGTCTGTAAGATGTTGTCTCGAAGAGGGGTGTGGATATAAGTATGTGTAATATGATATGTGGATCTCTAGAGGATGAGTGTGGATATTAACGCATGACAGAAAGGCGAATTAGGAACTGGAATTTTATACATACCATAAGCAAAATGGGGTATATTATATATATATAATATATTATTATATAGGTATATATATATATA
>JABUQX010077790.1:5000-40000 GCA_015478945.1 Trachelipus rathkii
TAATTAGTTATAAACTTTTAAAATAAAAATTATTTTCTTTTTTTATAAACAATAACAAACTAACATTTAAAACTATATTTTCATTTTTAAAAAGGTGCGGAACAAAGGAGCGGAAACTTTTTTTGATCCGCAAGTGCAAGTCCCATTTTTTTTCTTCTGACGACTCCGCACGCCTCCGCTGTCCGCACCTATTTCAGGTAGTCCCGCTTCGGAGGCGGCTAGCGGACTAAGCGGACTAAAGAGGCGGAAGTGCCCACCTCTGATATATATATATATATTATATATATTATATATATATATATATATATATTATATTATACTATAATATATATTATCCCAAAAGTAAGTGTACTGATGTCGCATTTAATTATGTATTGGACTTGCCTGAAATTAAAAGTTATCTCCTTCAAAGTAAAGTATGACCCTTGCGAGGTTACAAGCGGTTCCCATGTTTCTTCCATTGTTCCTAGCAGTATCGGAAGTCATTTTCCAGAAGTGTGTTTAGTTCACGTGTTACAGTATTTTTTATGTTTTCCATCGTACCAAAATGATGACCCTACAACGTATTTTCAACTTAGGGAAGAGGTAGAAATCGCACGGAGCTAGATCTGGGCTGTATGGAGGATGTGGAAGTACTTGAATGTTTTTGTTCGCCAGAAATTCCATAATTGAGAGCTCAGTGCGAGATGGGGCGAGTAGTGATCCGACAGTTTGACCTCGACCAGCTTTTTCTCAAAAAGTATAAGAGATAGAGGTCTGAAACTTGGAATATAATCTATATATGGGTTAAGCTCGAATCCGTGTAATTTTCAAGTCTGTAGGATGTATATAGAGGGTGGTCACCCCCGAGGGTGGACACCGATATTGCGCTTACGCCCTTGTTGCTTGATCTGCGTGGGTGAGTTTAGGCCTAACGAGCGTTTGGGCGACCGACCATTTGGAGGTCAAACAGACCGAAGGTCTGTTTGACCGACAGACACAGACAGAGTGCGCGTGCGCATACACATACACATTATTATTATTATTATTACGTCGAAGATTCGATTTCCGAAGGAAATCGAATCTGAGTCGAAAAACGATCCCTGTAAGGGATCGTTTTTTTACGCACTTTGACTTTGGATTCCGCCGAGGTTTCTTCTTCGCATCCGGTTCTGAGTGTGATATATATCTACATGGGTTAGAGTTAACGTATCGTTTTCAAACTTGGTATATGTTCTATGAAGGTGATAAATGAATCCCCCGCGAGTTTTGGGTGACGTAGTCACCCTAAAGGGGGTTTGCCCCCTTAGCGTCAAGATCAAATTCGTCCTGAAAACCATGTTAGGCTTAACGTATCGGGCTGAAATTTGGATGTGAGTTATATGATGACGCAATCTCGTCGGAGACGAGATTACGTCCCTCTGCATCCTCCCCTGGAAGGGGGGATGCTACCCCACAAAAAATTAAAAATGATCGTAGAAGACTGAAACTCTGGAAAAGGTTGAAGGAGACGGAGTCGGAGACGGAGTCGGAGGCGGATTCGGTTTCGGAGTCCAGGGACCCCACCGGAGGGAGGTCCCGAGTTGAAAAAAAAGAAGAAGAAATGCACAGAATGCAAAACAGAGGTCGAAGAAGAAGAAGAAGAAAGGAGGAAGAAGAAAGGAAGAATGAGGAAAGGAGGAAAGGAGGAAGGAAGAAGAATGAAGAAGGAGGAGGAGTAGGAGTTGACAGCTGCTCCGGTGCTGGCTCCGGTACGATGCTTAGTTAATAAATATTTATGTAATGATACAATATTGGTGTTAAAATAAATATGCTTATAAGGATGTAGATCTCAACTAAGGATGTTTGAGACTCCCTCATGAGCAAGAAGGTATCATCATCAGGCTCCTGGTCGATGCGGGGGAGCGCCCGCAGGCGCGCCAGCCAGTGCAATCCGCCGGCGCGATCCGACGCGTGCGCGCGCCCGCAGGCGCGCCCGCCGGCGCGATCCGATGCGTGTGCGCGCCCGCCGGCGCGCCCGCCGGCGCGATCCGACGCAGAAGGGGTCAGTAAAACAAGTTTTCATATGTATAACATATAATTTCCAATAAAAAGAACATTAAATAAATAAATACATTCATACATATAAATTTTTATTTTAAATATATTAAACCATCTAATCAGGTGGACATAGGATTCTGTATAAATTGAGCAAGTTCTATATGTTTCTCCAGAGATTCAATACCTTCCGAAAGGATGTAAGCATAAATACAACATGCTGCACTAAACCATTTTTCTGCATATTTCGGTTCAACAGCACTCACTCGCTCCCACCAGAGAGAAGTAAACGTATCCTGGTTGATAGTTATTAAGGCATTTCTGTATACTGCATTATACGGGAATCCATATGTTTCGGTGTAAATATCGTAGATTACACCATGAGCTATTTGAATTAAGTCCTCGAGTATGGCTACAACTTTAAGATGATACTTTAAGTCGTTTTTCATATCAAACAAAGCCATTATATTTGCAGATGTCTGAACAGTGAAACCTATACATGTACGCATGAATGTGTCAGCATAATTGGGTTTCCAATAGTTGCGTACATCAACACTTTTAACATTACCAGATGCAGTGAAAGCCACATCTATTCTATTATAACCACTCAAGCTGTCACCTCTGATTTCATCAAGAGACGATGTCACAGATGACACATACTCAGCCTTTAGCCAAGCTTCAAGGCTGTCGATAATCTTGAGGAATTCTTCAACTGATATGATTAAAGGTATATTAGTTGCACCACCAATTGGAATGACAGGTAATATATTGCTGTCTCCAATTCGTTTACGAAAAAAATGTAATGACACACTCGTTGGGTGATTACATAAAGGTTCGCTCCGTAAGAGGCGTCGTAGAAGCAGAACGGAGGCCATCGTATCAGTAAAGCGAAAAATGATCTTACTGGAGAAAATTCGTATGTTATACTAACAACCCTTATAGGTAATGATGATCTTTCTTGCAACCCAATCAGAAGAAAGTAACAAGAATACGACGTACGAATGAACCATATCATTTCAAAAGGGTATATATTTTCGTTCGACAACAACAACAACAACAACCAACAACAACAACAACAACAACAAAAACAACAACAACACAACAACAAATAACAATACCTAACAAAACAATGAACTGAACTAAGAATTATATGTGGCAGTCACAAACCTAACAACACTCAAATCGTACGAATAAACTACTGAACAATAACAAAGTTCCACACTTAAAACACCTGTAAAGTAACTATGTTCATAACGTACAAAAATCATGTTTTTTATATAACCCTAAAGCATAATCAGTAAATCAAGCTAACCAATTCAAGCTCCATCCTTCCCTTCTGGGCAGTTGTAATCTATGAATCTATTGATTCTAATGAGTTAAACAAACCATTATAACATAAACGCAAACCTTTTCTTATTCATTAGTGATCAGGTATCAATCTAGAATGGACGTTAGTAAATTTATGTTCCGAGCTCCAGCTACTTGTCTTGTGTCTGGTCCTACAGGTTGCGGGAAAACCTTTCTGTTATTAAACATTTTAAAAGAGGTCGAGATTTTCGAACAAAAGCCTGTTAAAATCATATGGTGTTACAATGTTTACCAAGAAAAGTTTAAAGACTACATAGATGTAATCGAATTTCACGAAGGGTTATATGACATAAAAGCTCTTCAATGTTTACCAGGGCATAAAATTATAATCCTTGATGATTTGATGCATAAATTGAATGAGGCTATAGCCGAAACTTTCACAGTTTACTCGCATCATTTAAACATCACAGTATTTTTTATAACAGAATATCTTTCATCAGAATAAGTATATGAGGGATGTGTCTTTAAACACGCAGTATTTAATCTTGTTTGGACAAAGAAGGGATATGAGTCAGGTCAATGTTGTGGCTACCCAAATGTTCCCTACTCAACGTAAAGAAGTTTCTTTAAAAGTATATAAAGAAGTTACATCTATACCTCATGGTTATTTACTCTGTGAGCTTCATCCTAAGAACACGCATAGAGTGTTACTGCGTACAAATATCTTACCCTCCGAGATTGAGACAGTATACATACCTGAATAATGAGTACTCTAGTGGCAGATTATTTACCTCTTATGAGAAAATTTAAAACCCTGAAACTTTCTGAAAAACGTAAACTGGTCTGTGAAGATGAAAAATTTATACAATGTATAGCTGAAGTATGCCTAAATCTTATAAAAGGAAATGTTCCTTTAAAGAGAGCTCAGAAGGTAAAGTTACGCCGTCACAGAAACATCATTAAAAAACTGGCTGCTAACGTAAGAAAGCTTAAAAATAAAAAGAAGCTATTACAGAAAGGTGGTGGTGTGTTCCTACCTTTACTCTTTTCCGTTATAGCTCCTTTGATACCAAGTGGCTTTGCTCAATGATAGAAGGTAGCGGTTTTACCCACAACGATTATGAGAAAGTTGAAATATAACTCAAGGAAACGTAGACATATACAGCAAACAACAACAACAACAACAACAACAACAACAACAACAACAACACAACAGCAACAACAACAGCAACAACAACAACCACAACAACAACCAAAACAGTTCAAACAGCATTCCATCAGACATCAGCTGCATCAGACAGGGTATAACCCTTATCAACCATTGATTCAACAGCAGCCTTTGAGTTTATATGATCCTCAAGTTGAACAGATAAATAATTATGAGAAGGAACTGCAACAAATATTAAATTCCAATGTTAACATTCATGAAAAAAGAATCCTATATCAAAATGCTATACAAAATTTTACTAAAATTTTAAGAAGTTTTATTAAAATCACCCAAGGAAGATACAACTCTAACAACAGATACTAAACCCATGGTGAAAAGAGAAGCTAATTTTAGACATATACTCAAGGAAAGCTTACCAGTGAGGAGTAAGAAAACGGGTATAGCTCTATATAATATTTTAAAAGATCAGATTACATGGGATGATCTCGGTCAAATCATTATTGATGGAGAAACAATACTTGGATCGAATATTGTTGACTTGATATCTGATCTCTCCCGTGAATGGAAGAAGGCTCCAGTGACAGGATGGAACAGGATCAAACAAGAACTTCAGACTATTAATTTTCCAAGAAGTTTAATCATGAATAAACAAAGATTAGCAGATTTGGATAATATTCCAACGACGCCTAGACCTGATGCAAGTCCTGCAGGTACCTCTTTTGCGTCGGATAGATCAAAGTTGATAAATAGAGGTACATTGCGATCAAGAACGAGTCGAATAAGAAAAAATCCATACAAAGTATCAAAATGGATTAGCATCTGATTATTTATTATGATTTTTTTTTATACGATTGTATTATTTGTAATTTAAAATTATGTATATATTCTATGTTATCTTTCTGTATACATATGGTATGTTTTTTATACTTGTAATTTAAAATAGTTAATATTATTTTGTAATTAAAAAATAAAATACTTCATATATACATCTGATTTTTTATATCACCTTTCAGTATAAATGAATAAAATTTTTATTGTTAATGTCATTGTGAATCATGGAGGCCAAGGAAGCGGTCGATAAATATTACTTTGATGTGAAACAACCATACAGTTACGGGGGTTTTTCAAGGTTTGCTTCAAAGTTTCCTCAAATTAGTAAAAAAGAATTGAAAAAATATTTAGAAGGTGAGGACGCTTTTACCCTTCACAAACCTATACGAAAAAAATTTCCTACCCGGAAAACTATAGCACCCCATTTAGATAGCGTATGGCAACTAGACTTGACCGATATGATAAAATATAAATCTTACAATGAAGGGTATCGATATATTCTTTTTGTGATAGATGTATATTCCAGATACTTATGGTTAAAGGTTTTAAAAGATAAAAAATCAAAGACAGTTGCTACAGCAGTCAGAGAAATTATAAATAAGGATAACAGATATCCCAAAATGATATGGACAGATAAGGGTACAGAATTTTTAGGTAAAGAGTTTCAAGAAATAATTACTGAGTATGATATAGGGTATTACAACACATTTTCAGTTAATAAAGCCGCAATAGTTGAAAGAGTACAAAGAACTATAAAAGAAAGAATGCATAGGTATTTCACGAAGATGAATACATTTAAATATATAGATATACTACAGGACTTGGCTTACTCTTATAACCGGTCTCATCATAGAACACTTAAGAATACCCCTATAGAGATGGTAAAGACAAAACCGTTTGTACCTATCAACCCAAAGGGAAAAATAAAAGATAACACAGGCATTAAAGTAGGAGACTATGTAAGAGTATCCAGAACTGATGAAAATTTCAGAAAAGGGTATGAAGCTGGATGGTCAAGAGGTTTTTAAAGTAGACAGTATCAGAGAATTCCCCTAGAGACATGTTAAAATTATACTATCTTGAGGATTTAGACGGAGAAAAAATAAAAGGGGGATTCTAATAAACAAGAAATACAGAAAATATGGTTTGATCCTAAGAGTCACGAGTATGAAAATAGAAAAAATATGTAGGATCTAAAGGAAAGGTAAAAATAAACAGTATCCTTGTCAAATGGGTAGGTTACCTATGAAGTTTAACAGTTTATAGTAAATGCTAGTGAAATTAAGAAACATTGATCAGTTTACTTTTGTGACCATGGAGAGTGAGGATCATTTCCTATTTAACGCTGCCCTCATCGGCTTCTATGGATCTACATCCGGAAAATAAAATACAGACTATACCACAGAGTTATTGAACCCTATAACTTTCGATAGAGAACTGTATGAAGCGGATTAAGTGAAATAATTCTCGATGTTGGTATAGAGAATATACCTGTTTCATATTTGGCTTTTACGATATTAAGAAATGTTGATAATGTTAAAAATGTATTAAAAAGTAACGCTAGTACGGCAACCCTCAAACGAGGCAAGAATACATATTTCTACGAAAATTATTCAATAAACAATGGTCTCTATAAATCGCTTACCGAAGTGTTCATAGACTTAAACAAAAAATTTGAAGCAAGTGAATTATGTAAAGATTTAGTGTTTCTTGTTAATAAACCTGTTAACGAAGATAATGTGTTAATCACATTAAAATCTCATAAGGACGTGAACCTGAAAGATATAAGTTTATTTATTTTCCGTCCTTCAGTTTGGTTTCGTAGTTGTTGTTACTCACATATATACAAAATATCGCGAAATAATAAACCACCTCTAAAGGCTCTAATGCACTATATACCAACGATGGAAGAGTATGTCACAAAAAATGACACCGTGACTTCATTACATTTTATATGCATGCCTTCTAAGATGTTTCAAGATCCTGGTATGGCCTATGTTTATACAGATATTATAGATCACCAGTACGTAGGGAATACTAAAGCCTCTTTGTTAAGAGTAGTTCATTTTCCTAAAGGTAAAAGAGTTATAAGTTTTCCTAATGTTCACTACTTACCATTGAGTAAGACCCAACTGAGTTCGATTCGTATTTATATAAGAGATGTAGAAGGTAAACCATACCCATTCACGACTGGAACAGCAGTGTGTAAAGTACATATAAGAAGGAAGCTCCGTTAAATAATAATAATGGAAAGAGAACGAGTCTTCAGGGGTTCAAGAATGCAGAGAGGGTATGGTTTAGGTGGATTTTTTGCTTCGTTGTTCAGACGTGCTATCCCTTTGTTTAAATCAGGAGGTAAATATCTTGCTAAAAAAGCAGCTAGGACAGGTATAGATACTTTCCAGGATATCATGGGCGGTATCGACCCTCGAACAGCTGTAAAACGTCGATTAGCCGATGCTTCTGATGAAATGTTAGATGATGTTAAACGAAAAATACGACGTAAGATGACTGGTCAAGGTGTAGGTCATCGTAAAAAACCTATAAAGAGGAATAGGAAAGGACCATTAAAGAAAAAGTGCATTGATGTGTTTGCCCTTTAATAATGATGCTGAATGGCAACTATTTCACATAAACAGGGGCAACCTGTAACTATTTTGTATATAAGGAATGTTTAAACAGATCTCTCATCATTATACGTCCAGTGATTGTGCCAGCAAGATGCATTTCCTCCATCCCTCCAGTCCAGACTGTTGTAAGAGTGAATTGGATCTCTTCTCCTGTGAACCCTACACAGATTAGTGTGAGTGAATCCAACTTTATTAGTATTAATCCCGTTCACTCAATCACAAATACAGATGTACCTCTCGATTTCAATATTCCAGGCACTTCTGATCAATATCTTGACCCTTCGAATGTGTTTTTATATCTAAAGACTAAGTTAGTAAACGAAGATGGGTCAGATCTCACAGGAAGCGATCACATAGTATCCACTGAGACAAATTTCCTGTATACGTGTTTTAATCAACTTGAGGTATTTTTAAATGAAACATCTCTAGGAGCATCAGCTGCAAGTTACCCTTATCGAAGTTATATTGAAACTTTATTAAATTATTCTCAAGATGCGAAGGAATCTCATCTACAATCTTGTGGATATTACAATTTAAAAGATGTGGTAGAGAACCACAGAACCCATGCTGGTAAATCTAAAAATAACACCTATGAATATTATGGACGGGTAAATGGTGATATATTCTCTCAGGAAAGACTTATTCTACCATCTGTGGATACACGTATCAGGTTAACTAGATCTACACCTGAATTTGCTCTTAATGTTAAAAGTGCTCTTTTAGCAACAACTACGGCTCCAAAGCCTATCTTTAAATTACTGGATGCATATCTTTATGTACGTAAAGTGAAATTATCTCCCATTAAACATATGGAAATAGAGAAATCTCTTTTGACTGATACAGCAAAATACCCAATCAAGAGAATGAAACTAAAATTTTTAACTTTACCCAAGGGTTATCGAGCATTAATATACCTAACATAGTCAATGGGAGCTTACCTCAGAAGGTAATAATAGGAATTGTAGAACACGACGCATATTCTGGAAACTATGGAAAGTCACCCTTTAAATTTACCCATTTCGGCCTTAGAGGGGTCAGTTTACATGTGAATGGTCAACCTTACGGTCGTGATTATGAGATGATATATGAAGACTCACATTCCCAATGCTCACGGTCTTTTTACGATTTATTTGCCAACACGGTATCATGCAGCGATAACGGTACGGGTGTTGATCTCAAGAATTATGCTGATCTTTCAGCTTGTAATGCTTATCATCTCAATATCCTAAGAAAAGGAACTTTAGGATTGAGCCTTAAATTTGGACAAAGTTTGACATCCTCAATCTCTGTTCTGGTGTATCTGGAGCATCCTCAAATCATCGAGATTGACAGAACACGAAATATAATCTTGAATTATTAATGATGAATGAAGAAGAAATATTAAATGCCTTCGGAAACGAAAGAAGATTTTTAGGCGTATTCGCATGTAATGAACTCTGTTCTGTGAAATTGGATACCGACTCTGGTCTTATCTTCAACACTTCTCCTAGGGGATATTTCAAGCAATGGACATTGGATAGCTGTGTATAAGAATAAAAATAATGTTGTTTATTTCCTTGACTCTCTGCATTTAGATTTTATGTTTAGTAATCATTATATTATTTTAAAATATATTAATATTCATTATAAAGCAGACCTTATGTTTCCCTGTACAACCTATCAGGTCTAATTTATGTGGTGTATACTACTTATTTCATTATATGTTTTTAAATAATGTTTTTAATAAAATTGTAAATATAATTTGATGCTAAAATTTATATGTTAACGATTATGTAGTTTGCTCTTATGTTATAAAGGCTTTAAAATAAAAACTTGTTTTCTTTTCCCGCTTTTTTTTCAAAAGAACTTATTTATACCAAAGAAAAATATGACTTGAATCAATAGATTGAATTTTTTACGTTATGAACATGAAAAGTTTAAAAATAAAATAAAAAATTAAGTTGAAAACAGAACACGTTTGCATTCTCGTACCGGATCGTACATGCGGTACGCAAGGGGAGGTTGCATGTCTGCACCCCTTCTGCGTCGGATCGCGCCGGCGGGCGCGCCTGCGGGCGCGCACACGCGTCGGATCGCGCCGGCGGGCGCGCCTGCGGGCGCGCTCACGCGTCGGATCGCGCCGGCGGGCGCGCCTGCGGGATCGCGCCTGCGGGCGCGCCCCCGCATCGACCAGGAGCCTGATGACGCTACCTTCTTGCCCATGAGGGAGTCTCAAACATCCTTAGTTGAGATCTACATCCTTATAAACATATATAAAGACACCAATATTGTATCATTACATAAATATTTATTAACTAAGCATCGTACCGGAGCCAGCACCGGAGCAGCTGTCAACTCCTACTCCTCCTCCTTCTTCATTCTTCTTCCTTCCTCCTTTCCTCCTTTCCTCATTCTTCCTTTCTTCTTCTTCCTTTCTTCTTCTTCTTCTTCGACCTCTGTTTTGCATTCTGTGCATTTCTTCTTCTTTTTTTTCAACTCGGGACCCCCCTCCGGTGGGGTCCCTGGACTCCGAAACCGAATCCGCTTCCTTCTCCGCCTCCGACTCCGAATCCTCAACCCAGCCTCCAAGTTTCAGTCTTCTACGATCATTTTTAATTTTTTGTGGGGCAGCATCCCCCCTTCCAGGGGAGGATGCAGAGGGACGTAATCTCGTCTCCGACGAGATTGCGTCATCATATAACTCACATCCAAATTTCAGCCCGATACGTTAAGCCTAACATGGTTTTCAGGACGAATTTGACCTTGGCGCTAAGGGGGCAACACCCCCTTAGGGGTGACCTACGGTCACCAAAACTCGCGGGGATCAGTTTATCACCTTCATAGAACATATACCAAGTTTGAAAACGATACGTTAACTCTAACCCATGTAGATATATATCACACTCAGAACCGGATGCGAAGAAGAAACCTCGGCGGAATCCAAAGTCGGAGTGCGTAAAAAAACGATCCCTTTACAGGATCAAAGCTGACTTGTGATTCACTTCGGAAATCGAATCTTCGACGTAATAATAATAATAATGTGTATGTGTATGCGCACGCGCACTCAGTCTGTGTCTGTCGGTCAAACAGACCTTCGGTCTGTTTGACCTCCAAATGGTCGATCGCCCAAACGCTCGTTAGGCCTAAACTCAGCCACGCAGATCACGCCACAAGGGCGTAAGCGCAATATCGGCGTCCACCCCCCTCTATATACATCCTACAGACTTGAAAATTACACGGATTCGAGCTTATCCCATATATAGATTATATTCCAAGTTTCAGACCTCTATCTCTATTCCTTCATATCGAAAAGGCTGGTAGAGGTCAAACTGTAACATTACTACTTATATATATATATATATATATATATATATATATATATATATATATATATATAGATATATAGATATATATATATAAAGTATAAAAAGATATATATATATATATATATATATATATATATATATATATATATATATATATATATATATATATATATATATATATATATATATATATATATATATATGTTCGTATGCGTATGTGTGTGTGCGTAAAAGAAAGTTTGAGTGCGTGTGTGTAGGTGTGTGTGTGTGTGTGTGTGTGTGTGTGTGTGTGTGTTATTATGACTTTTTTGGCTCCGTAAAATGTTTTTTTTTTTTACTTTTTTTTTATATATATTATTAATATATAGTAATATTAATTAATTAAGATGCTGATGAGAAATATACGAAATTTGAAACTATTAAGTTAATTGATAGAGTAAGCCAAAACGCTGAATTTTCAGGGAGAAATTTTCTAATGAAAATCAGCGTTTTTACTTAGCTGGTAGCACTCCAAAAGACGTTTCTTAAGAAAAAGTCTTTTAGTGCTACCGAGTGAAAGAATTCAAGGTAAGGTAAAAAATAATGATTTTAGGTAAAATTCGATCCGTATTGCCGGTTTTGTTTTCATATATAGATTTTGTGTATACCTAACAAAACATAACATAACCTGAGCACTTTATTAAACCAGGGAGCAATAAAAAAAATTAGAAACGGAATGGTGGTAATGCTCTCTGAGAATTATTTCCTTTGAGAGATTTTTTACGAATTTTCTCAATTTTCCCATTAAATAAAAAAGATATGTAATAAAG
Source organism: Trachelipus rathkii (assembly GCA_015478945.1). Lineage (NCBI taxonomy): Eukaryota > Metazoa > Arthropoda > Malacostraca > Isopoda > Trachelipodidae > Trachelipus > Trachelipus rathkii. The sequence continues at coordinate 17,068 of JABUQX010077790.1, forward strand.
TTTAATCTATAGCACGGTAATGTCTATAGTGCTTACACTTTTCACAAACCTTTTTATTCACTATGAAACAAAATCTTGTAAGAATGCTAAAGCTATAAAATCATTTTCACAAAGTTGAAATAAATTTTTTTTAAAATAGGAACACAATTTATGTGGACCTTCACGCTTCAGATTTTAAAAATTGATGATGTTTCGTAATTATAGATATTTACCTTTCAAACGTTCCAATAATACCCAAAATGAGTATAAACCATGTTAAAAATCTAGCTTAAGCCGTTTTCGTTTTTGCATTTGTGCTAACGCTGGATAAGAAATGCTAATTCAGTTTTAGCACGAATTTTGGGCATAATCGACCGATTGTTTGCAAAAATTTTGATCAGCTGTTCTAATGGAGCACGGTTTTGGAATAAACAAAAAAAAAAAAAAAAATAACATCGTTTTTATTACAAATAATTGATCAACTATTGTGATGGAGTTTATCGATTTGGAAGAAATTAGATTTAAAGCTAATTTCATGAATGAAACATTCATCAAATCAACGAACTACTACTCCGCAATCTTATTTGTTTACATATTTTCGTTAGCATTTTCCTAAATTTGGTTAGCAAAAGTGCAACCTAACAGAATTTAGGAAATTACTAACGTTTCGTTAGCATTTTACTAAATTTGTGCTAAAATTGACATAAACGAACGACTTTTTAGCATTTTCCTAAATTTCGTTAGCAAAAGTGCAAAATCGAAAACACTTTTATTCCCAAATGGGTTTCCTCGATATTTGTAACTTAAATATCGATAAATATCGATTTGAGGTCAGAAAGAATCTTAAGTTTATCCCAAACGGTTTATATTACAAATAATTGATCAACTATTGTGATGGAGTTTATTGATTTGGAAGGAATTAGATTTGAAACTAATTTTATGAATGAAACATTCATCAAATCAAACGGACCTCTACGCCGCTATCTTGTTTGTTTACATTTTTTCGTAAGCATTTTCCTAAATTCGGCAAGCACGGGAAATAGCAACCTTACAGAATTTAGAAATTCCTTACGTTTGGTGAGCATTTCCCTAGATTTGTGCTAAATTTGACAAAAATAATCGTAAATGCAAAAACGAAAACGGCTTTTAAAAAAATACCGTTGGTTCGATACTGAGGATAAATTATTCATATATCGATATATCAGCTGAAAAAATATTATCGATAATTTTTCGATGCTATCGAAAAAATATCAATATCGATATATATCGGTTTTCTTTCGGCATCTAAAACGTGCTGTATGCATATATCAGGTAAATTTGTCCATGGTCTTGCAGGATATTTTGACGTTTTTTTTGTTTTTAAATCTAGGCTTGAATTTTTAAATCAGTAATAGTAGCGCAGAGGGGCTTCACTCCCGATTTTTTTTATATAAAAATCACAGGATATACTCTAAAAAAAATAAATAATGAATAAAAAAAACGCGCCGGTCTCTTTAGGAAAAAAAGTTACAGCCTCTCAAAGTTGTTAAAACTCATAAACTTTTCATTTTTGATCCACTCAGGTTAGGTCTCATTTCTGACCCTCTATATAGTTCAGGTTATGATATGTTTTGTTAGGTATACACAGAAAAAATTTATGTAGAATTAACAAATGTTATAACCTGAACTATGACGGCCCTAGAACGAGCACGAGGCCCACTAATTTTTTTTATAAAGCTTATGGGAAAATTTTAACTTTGAGAGGCTGTAACATTTCCTAAAAGTTAAATCATTTTTTTTTTTTTATGCTTTATTATTTTTTTTTATTGTGATTTTTTTTTTTTTTTTTTTTTATAAGAATCCAATGGGAGTTTTAACAACTTTGAGAGCTAGGTTGTAACTATTTTCCTAAAGAGACTGCCATGTTTTTTTTTTTTTATTTTGTTTTTTTAAGAGTATATCTTGTGATTTTTATAAAAATCTGGGGCCCTCTGCGCTACTATTACCATTAAATCTTTTTTTTTTCTCTCTCTTTGGAAAGGGGCATAGTTCATGTCTATATATGCATTAACATTAGTGGCCTAACAGGAAAAAGCCACATGTGGCTATGAAAGAATGGCATCCCAGTCATCTGTTGGGGTGTTTATTATATATTTTATTAACAAACCTTTGAATGTAGTTATTTTCCCTGGCATCTTTAATTCATAGGCTAATTTAAAAACCTGATAAATAACTTCTTTTGTCATACCGGTAGTTACAGCATGCAGTTTTACCATACTAAAAGTAAAAACTATAGCTAAGGTACATGCTAACCACACTACAAAGTTTAATAAGCTTATTGTCATACTGGTAGTTACAAAATGTTTTTACCTTAATAATATTAAAAACCTACCAATTTGTCTTAGTCAAAATATACTATGTGATAGCCAAATCAATTATATATGTATCCAATCCTTTTTTAAATATTGCAATTGAGTCATACCCAACAGCTTCCTATAGCAAACCATTATAAAAATAACCCTGTTATTAAATAAATATTTTCTTACATAAAGATGGCATGCCTTAATTTTCTTATTGTGTCCCCTGGTCTCCCATTTGTGGTCTAATAAAGAATTTATTGGTCAAAATTATCAATAGATGTAAATATTTTGTAAACTTGTATCATGTCCCCTCTAAGTCATTGCTTTTCTATACAAAACATTAACTCCTTCAGCCTCTCATAGCTCTTGCCCTCAAATCCAGAAATCATCCGTTGTTGTTCTACATTGCCCTCTCTCCAGCATATCTATGTCTTTTCTTAAATAAGTGGCCCAAACTTGTACACAATACACTAATATTGGCCTAACATAGCTTATATAACTTACTTACTTTTGTAAATGACATTGTAATTTTTTATTCCTAGCATCTTATCAGCTTTATTCCTTGCTTCCAAACACTGATTAGCCACTTTCACATTACTGCTTATAATCACACCCATCTTTCACACAGCCTTTTCCACTACTACTTTAATCTAACCATGTACCATTCTACTTATACCATATTGCAATAACTTTTGCACCAGCCTTATGTAGGGGAACCTTATCAAAGGCTTCGTAGAAGTCTAAATATATAATATCAACTGGATCTCCTCATGCATTTCATAAACTTTGTCTGACATGATCTACCCTTCCCAAAACCATGCTGGGAGCCATAAAATATCTTATCCAAATATTTTTCTGTATGTTCTTTCAGTAACTTTTACAAAATTTTACAATAAGAGATTTTAAGCTAACTGGCCTATAATTTCCCAAATTTTCCTTACTACCTTTCTTATATAAATAGGTCTAACATATGCCATTTTCCAGTCCTCTTGTACCTCACCAAATGTTAAAGATCATTTAAAAATCAAATACGATGCCTTTGCAATGCTGTTACTACTCTCCTTCAGAATTTTATCATATTTATACCATCAGGACCTGCAGCTTTACTTTGGTCAATATGGTCCAATAAAGATTTAATTTCTTTTACCTTAATTTCAAATTTAGTAATTCTATTTCTTACATTCATACCATAACTATTAAGTCTCCAAATTATTATCCAATCTTTCCTCAGTAAACATTGACACCAATTTAAGCATTAAAATTGTTAACCCTTTGAGTTTCCTCCTTCTCTGCTTGCTTTCAAATCACTCAATATTGGCTGTTGTTTATGGGGTGACTTCTTTTTCTGTCAATAGTGGTGTTCATCAGGGTTGTCTTATCTCCTACTTTTCATTAATGATCTCACCTGCATATCTAACTCTATCCACTCATGTGCTGATGACTCAACCCTTCAATTCTTCTCATAACAGATCATCCTCTTTGCTAATTGCTTGACTTAATCTTTCCGATTCTATTCTTGCTGATCTGGATAGAATTTCCAGGTGGGGTCATCTCAACCTTGCAAAATTCAATTCCTTAAAAACCCAACTTCTATAAATCTACCTCTCTTAGACACCTAACTTTCCTATCCCTTTCAATGGTTCTTTCATCTCATATGTGGATAATATAAATATCCTTGCCCTTAATATTAACCAAAAAAAGTTCTAGAATCCTCACATCACAATCGTTGCTATGGTGGTCTCAAAGAAACTGGGAGTTCTGTTTTGACTGAGACTTTTTTCCTCTTCTCAGTTACTCCAGTTATGCAAAGGTCTCATCTGCCCTTGTATGGAGTACTGCTCTCATATCTGGGTAGGGCTCTGGTTTCACCCATCCTTTGGATAGGGTCGAGTCAAAGGCCAAAACACTTATAAACTAATATACTTTCCAGTTCACTTGACCCTTTATCTTTGTGGTGCAATGTTGGTGCTTTCTCTTTTCTATAGGTACCACATTGACAAGTGTTTGAGGGAACTCACCACTTACATACCACCACCTTTACAGTGCTCTTGTAGCACTAGAGGTGCTGTGTCTGCACATGAGTTTTGTGTTGATATTAGTAACTCCAGGCTTGTTTGCTACAGTGCTTCCTCTCCTACCACCTCTGTTTTATGGAATTCTCTTTCATCTTCTGTATTTCCTGCTGAATTTAATATCCCTCACTTTAAAACCTGTGTCTATGCTCATCTGAGCAATTTGCATTAGATGGTGCACTTTTGAGGTGTAACATCCCTCCTTGAATAGGGCTCTGCCTGTGAGTGGTGGTTAAAAAAAAAAAAAAAAACCTTATCTGAACTACTAGATTTTCTACAATTTAATTGGGCCAATTGCTTGGTCTATTCTTACTTTTAAATTTATAAAAAAGAAAACTTTTGGGTCCTTATTACATTTCTGGCCAAATAAATTTCTGCCACATTTTGTCTTTCTTATTGACTGGTTAAGTTCACCTATAATTTTCTAAATCTCTTTTCCCACCCCCTACTACTACCCTTGAATATTTTAAAACATTTATTACCTTTTATCGATTTTCTTTTTCTTTATTCCATTAAGTAGGTTTACTCTTTTCCACCTTAATGGGTCTATCTTCAAAGCAAATTTGCTTAAAGTGTTCCTACATAAAATAATTTTGGTTTTTAAACTCCTTATCTCAGTCAATTATAACAAAGCATGTCTCAAATTTGTTAAAATCGCTATTTTAAAAATTTAAGATCTTTTCCTTATCAACTTTTAATTTGAACCTGACATCACATTCATGTTAAATCTAATTATATTATAGTCACTAATTCCTAAATTCCCCTTGACTCTCACCTCATCCACCATACTTTCATTGTTATTTAATATTAAGTATATGAGTGCTGCATATCTTGTTGGTTCGTGGACCACCTGGCTCAAAAGGTTGTCTAGTATACAATTTATGAATACAGAACTTCTATGATTCACATTAGATAAGAAATCCTGCTGAATGCCTGGAAAATTAAAATCTAATTATGCCTATATAAGTATACCTTTTTCTTCATTTGGCATGTCTCGCCTCAATTCTTTACCATTTCCGTGTTTAATTCTTGACTTAAGGCCAAAATAGGCATGATAGCAGGCCTTTACAAATGGTGTAATGCTAGGTTGTTGTTCAGCCAACACAACTTTGCCACATATGTACCAATATCTATTTGGGTTATTTTTAAATTTTCTATTCATGCTAATTTTTTTTCAACTATTTATTAGCATTAATAATAATTTAGTTATTAAACTAATAAATAGCTATAATAATCTTATAACACAGTTTTCTGTTAACTTTTCAATAAAATATAGTTATGTAAGAAAATAGTTATTACAGTGTTAGAACAAAAATCAGCATTAAAAAAGTAAAAATGCATTAACAAATTATGCTGTAGGAGAAACTAGATGTGATGTGCGAAAATGGATTGCAGATTTAGTTATGAAAATTGATATAGAATCACCAAAATGTCTCATACCAATAATATTATTATTATTATTATTATTATTATTATTATTATTATTATTAATGTGTGTATTATTATATTGAATTTGTAATTACTTTAAATCTCTTATAATTGAAAATATAACATGTTTATTTGAAAGTATAGTTGAAACCCCATTTAAAAAATGTTATTAATACCCATCTGGCATGGCATGTCCTCAGACATCACTTGCCTGGCTGTAGCAACACAGTGAAAGGAGGAACTGTTTGTGTTTTCCTGGTGAGGTAAGTTACAAAGTTAGTCAATTTTCATTAAATATTTTTGTAATTTGCAACAGAGCATTTGATAAATTATTGGGTAAATGTCTAAGCACATACCTAGATTAATATCAATATATAAAGAGATTGCTTGCAGCTGTTAAGTAATCATTATTTATTTGAACACAACTTAAGCTAAGCATCATGTTTTATCCTTTTTTATTCTTTCCTCTTTTCATCATGAATAAAGTGCTTGAAGAGGCTTTCTGAGCTTCCTTATGCCTGTTTGTTTCATTTTCTTGGCATTTTACCTTTCTTTTTTCTCTTAAGTTCTTTATATCCACTTTTTTTCCGTTACATGGTGTATAGTTTTACATTGTGATGATAATTTCTACTGTATAACGTTGAGTATACAGATACTTGTTAGCAAGTGATTTATATATGATTGTAAGTTTTCCGGCGGAATAGCTTAATGTGCTTTATAGAGTTTATATGTTGAATACAACAAGTTATTGTTCAAATACCAATATTTTCAGGAAAAGCTGTGAAGATGTTGACCCCACATCCCAACCTTTGGTGACTGCTATTGCTTGGCATCCTTTCAAAAGAATTTTATCAGTTGGGTGGGAATCTGGTGAGTTATATATTTACAATGATCATGAACACGAACTTCATGAAATTCAGAGTCTTCATAGATCTCCTTTATCAGTCTTGCAATTTAGTAGTGGAGGGAAAGACTTGTAACAGCTGACCAGTAAGTAATTGTAAGTTTTGCTTAATTTGTTTTGAGTACTATGTAAAAAGCAGCTTAAATGTTCATGAGAATAGTAATATTTCTTAAGATCGAAGATGATCTGTTTGATATAATAATTTCCTTGTTATTCAGACTCGTTATTTTGCTAATTATGATATTGACATGATTTTACCAAGAAATACGATTTTAATATTGAACACTTTCTTAAAGTTTGCAACTGCAAATTTCAGCTAAAGTAGTCTTTTTGTCTCATTCCCTCAGAGACAGCATGCTTTGCTAATTCTCCTGGAAACAAGAGTCTTTGTCAGCAGTTTGAATTTCCTGGTTAACTTCTCCAAAAAAAAAAATTTTTCTGAAAATTTTATTCATGTCATTTTCAAATACTTTATACTGATTCTGTACACCCAAAGTAAAACTTGGAGTCTTGGGGAGCAGTTATGGGTGTTTGGAAATAATAATAATAATAATAATAATATAATATATATAATAATAATAATATATGTATATATAATAATAATAATAATAATAATAATATAATAATAATAATATAATAATAATAATAATATATATATATATAATAATATATATAATAACCAACAATAATAACCATCAATATATGGGTAATATGTATTAATATATATATATGTATATAATATATGATCAAATATATATATATATGTAATATGTAATATAATATATATATAATAATAATAATAATATATATATATATATATAATAACATAATAATATAATAATAATAATAATAATATATATATATATATCTATCTATAATAATAATAATAATAATAATAATAATAATATATGTATATAATAATAATAACTGCTGCTATATATGCTATATATATATATACTATATTAAAAGGATGTACCGATAATTATGTCATTATCAGTGGTATCGGTCGATTTTTGAGGTATCAGTATCGGTATCGGTTAATATGGCCGATACTACTTTTTGGATGAAAAATTATGAAAACTTTTAGATTCAGTAATAAAATCTAGTTCGATATAGATAGCTAGTACTAGGTTATATTTTTCTCGATTTCCTTTTAGTAGATTTTTAGCGTTTCTACTTGGTCTTTAGCGTAAAATTTACCTATTCGGACAGCCATTATTATAATTTATACAGATTTATCTACTTTTTTAGTTGATCAATAGTATTTTTTTCTTTTTTTTGTACGCAATTTCGTGAGAGCGCGTGAGGCGCGAGTGTTTTTAAACTTTCTGGATTATTCATATTTTAGATATTTGCTGTAAATAGGGTTTTACGTTTAAAATTTAGGTTTTAAATTTAGGTTTTTAAGCGTACGAATAATTTTTACTCATTTCTCCTTTGGTTTGTCTGTTGTTTCGTGTTTTTTCTTTTTTTGTGTATGTGGTAGCCGATTGTGTTGTGTGTATGATAGCAGTTTGCACAGGCGTAGCTTTCTTTTGACTTTACCAACATCAATGACTTGCAATCTAACCCTGCATCCATTAGAATACCACCTCTCTAACTCAAACCCTAATTTTATGCTCTTGTCACGAGACCAGATGGCAAAAGAATTCATCCTTTAACTTTCGTTTGACCTGTCCTTCATAACTTATTTTCTCATTTTCGTCTGAAGGGTGGAGTAATGTTTTCATGTAAATATGACACTCTATAACACGATCGAGAATCTCGAATCTCTAACTTTGATGTTCTGTGGCTTAAAAATAGGCTCCTTTAAACTTCAATGATCTTCAGCTTCTACCACTGTTGCCCTCACATGTCAAAATTTTCATGCCTTTTTGATTACCTTTCTACTTCTCACGAGACTGTTATCTTCTCATCAATTCTAAGGTCCTCTATTTTAGGGGATTTCAATGTACCAACACTGAATTGTTGGGTTCCTCTCATACTGATTTAGGTGGGGAGAGGCCGAATCATTCAAGTAATCTCTGATCTGGGCAACTAATTAAAGAACCGCACATTCGGATCGTCCCAACCGATTATTGAACACACTTGACCTATGTTTCACCACTAGTCCTTCTCTCTATAAATACACCACCTTCACTCTTATCGGTAAATCTGACCACAACCTTATATCACTTAATTTTAATACTTTCTCTCCAACAGCTCCATCCTGCCCTGCCTATGCGTTTTTTCTGGCACTTTAATAAGGTCGATTGGGGTCTTTGCGTCACTTCTAGGGTAACTATAATATGAGTGACTGCTATGACTCTGAAGACGCTTCAGCTTCTGCCGATAAAGTGGGAACTGTAGTGGTGATGGAATGATCAGGACTAATTCCTTCTTATACATAATCTTTTCCTCTCAAAATCATGGTTCGATCGTGTCGTTCTCTGACCATTCAGGCTAGAGACAGTGTGTATCAGGGTGGAAAAATTCTCGTTCTCCTATCACTTGCCAATTTTCATTCAGCTAGAAATACGTTGCAAGGATTACTCTTAGGCATTCAGCGGACTTGCTCATTAAATGAGGTGCTTGGCCTCATGGTTCTCCTACTGACAAATCTCTCTGGCCTCTTGCCAAAAACATCTCTAACAACTTCTGTAAATCATCCTTTCCTCCCTCTTATTCGCTCTGATGATCCTGTTGTTAATACTCCAACACTGAAAAAGGCCAATCATCTCTTTGGCCTCTATTTTCCTCTAACTCAAGCCTGGACGATTCTGGCATTCCTCTTCCCCTCTCCTCCTCTCAGGTGTCTTATGCCTTTACCTTTAATTTCATTTGATCGGGTGCATGGGCTCCCTGAAATCTATGAACGTTAGGAGGTGGTGGCCCGGATGGCATTCCTCTCCGAGTTTTTAGGAAGTGTGCTTCCGTGTTGACCTCTCCCCTCGTTCAACTGTATTCTCTATGCCTCAATACTAGCACTTTCCCTCAATGTTAGAAGCGCGCATATGTCCAACCTATTCCCCGAAAAAAGGATGCTGCTCTGATCCTTCTAACTATCGCCCTATAGCTCTTGTTTTCTTTCTAAGATCTTTGAATCCCTTCTCTTCTCACCTCACTTCTTAGATCATCTGGAATCTCATTCCCTTCTTTCGGATCGCCAGTATTGGCACCAGCACTCGAGATCTAATAGCGATATACTTTCCCTATTTATCAGATTTATGGTTTTCCGCTCTTAGGAACTACGGGAAGACTTGTGTGGTGGCCTTGGCATATCAAAGCATTTGACCCGAGTATGGCCCGCGTCACTGCTCTCCCAGCTCCCCTCCTTTGGGTTTTTTCTTCTCTTTGCTTACTTTTGTCTAGCTTTCTTTCAAATCGCTCAATGTTGGCTGTTGTTGATGGAGCGACTTCTTTTTCTGTCAATAGTGGTGTTCCTCAGGGTTCTGTTTTATCTCTAATTTTATTCCTGCTTTTCATCAATGGTCCTCACCTGCACATGCTCTATCCTCCATGCCCGATGACTCAGCCCTTCATTCTTAAACTCATTTTAATTTCCACTCCCTCTTTTACTTCTAAAATTGCCTTTCGTCTTAATCTTTCGATTCTATTCTCGCTGCTGGATAGAGTTTCAGGGTTGGGTCGTCTCAAGCTTGTGAAATTCAATTCTTTAAAAACCCAACTTCTACAAATCTCCCTCTCTAAGACACCTAACTTTCCTATATCTTTCGACGGTTCTCTCGTCTCTCCTGTTGACAATACAAACATCTTTGGCCTTAACATAAACAAAAAAATGTATGAAAACCTCAAATCACAACGGTTGCTACGGCGGCCTCAAAGAAAATGGGAGTTCTGTTTACACTGCGAGACTTTTTTTCCTCTTCTCAGTCACTCCAGCTATACAAGGGTCTCATCCTCCCTTGTATGGAGTGCTACTCTCTCATATCTGGGAGGCTGTGGTTCTGAGCATGGATGGTGGTGAACAGATACAGAAACATGTCACTGCTCTTTGTTCCATGATATCCTGTTTGCATTGTGATGTTGGTGATTTATCCACTTTCTATATGTACTATAGCAGCAAGTACTCGAGGAACTTTCCACCCACATTGCCACCTCCTTTGGCGCCTCTTGCTTTAGGGTGCTGTGTCGGCACATGAGTTTTGTGTTGATATTAGTAACTCCAGACTAGTTCGCTGCGGTGCTTCTTTCTTTCCTGCCACCTCTGTTCTGTGGAATTCTCTTCCATCTTCTGTGCTTCCTACTCAATTTAATCTCCCTCACTTTAAAGCCTGCGTCTGTGCTCATCTGCGTAATTTGCGTTAGATGAATTTTTGAGGCGTTCAACACCCCCTCCTTGCAGTGGCGGCTCTAGACTTTGCGGGGCCCTGGGCGGCAATGGCAGCCCTAGGCTTTGCCGGGCCCTGGGCGATGTTTTCGTAGAAAACATACACAAGTATATAAAGTATTAAAATTTGCACAATAACAAACTTGGTTTAAACCCTGGACATTGTAATATATATATATATATATATATATATATATATATATATATATATATATATATATATATATATATATATATATATATATATATATATATATATATATATATATATATATATATATATATATATATATTGCGCAGCTCATTCGCTATGGGGCGTTAAATCTGTTAGCCTCTGCATGCGCGCGAGGCCCTTATAAGGCTCGGGCCCAGGTCGATTGCCCAGGTTGCCCTGCCCTAGAGCCGCTACTGCCTCCTTGAATAGGGTTCTGCCCGTGAGTGGCGGTGAAAACTGTAAAAAAAAATAAATAAAAGGTTCTAATAGGAATTCCTTAGCTAGCTGAAACCCCACAAAAATGGCATCTCCGACGGTGAACCACTTCTAGAATGCATTTAAATAGCAAAACAGAGGAGCTTGCTCGTTCGACATAAAAAAAAAAGAGACAGAGAAGTGGAAACCGCCTTATCTGCAACCCCTAACAACAGCACTGATAGTGACGATGGTGGCTTTCAGCAAATAAACCTAATGAAGAGGATTTGCATATGTTAGACTTTGATATAAGTTCATGACCGAAATTGCATTCACATCTCCTTCACCTTCAAAGGAATCACACCAAGGAACCTCATCGTAAAAACTGAAGAGACAGTCATCAAGGAGCAAAGATAATTCAAATTTGCAATCTGTGAAAGAGGAGATGAGGCTCTACGAAAACATGTTGAGATGCTGCCTACAGAAGAGAATCCTTTCATGCGGTGGCATGAAAATGGGCCAAGGTTTTCATTATTATCAGTTCTTGCAGGCAAATAATTATCAGCACCTCCTTCATCAGTCGAGAGCGAGCGTATTTATAGTGTAGGTAGGAATGTAAACACCCCAAAAGAAAGAACCGTCCACTCCCAGATACTAGTGAAACTTAATGTTTTTGCATCACAATTTGTGAATTTTGAATTTGAGTAATGAATGATATCTATCTTTATCTTAAAGGAGTATTATCATGTTTGAGTAATAGTTTTTTTTTTGTCTTCAGCTGATTAATTGAGGTCTCTTCTTTCATTATTTTTATTCTTTATATTGTACCTAGTTAATGAATCTTCTTGTAAATGGAATCAAGTTAAAACAAAAAAGCTAGTAGCTAAACTTTGTTAATACCTACTGGAAAAATGGAAATAGAATATTTTTGAATAAACACAAACATAAAAGTTGCTAATATTATATTTGCATTTTATTATTCCTTAAAGATACTATTTTAATTTATAAAATAAATATGGGCCCAACCAAATATGAAATATAAATAACTAAGCATTGGTTGTACAGGGAATGCAATCCTGAGTTGCCTAGCGGTACACAAATGTTCTATCTTATTGCTGTGCATTTATTATATTAATTAAAGTATGTTATATTTCTCTTTTTAGAATGAAGTATCATTATCAGCCTCTTTTCTGGTATGGGTACATCTAATATATATATATATATTTCTTTCTTTCTTTTTCTTCACCTTCCTCTTTGCCCCAAGATTGGGGGTAGGTGCTGTACAAGCATCGGAAAAAAGAAAAGCAGTAGGAGAACATGACAAACGTCGAAAAGAAAGCCAGCACGCCCCCTCACCATTAATTAGTGAGAATGGAAGTCACAAGACAGAAATCCACCTATAGAGCATCCTTAGGACCATGACGGACCCTCACTATGGTAAATCGTCAGTAGGGGTTCATCCCCTGGCCCAGGTGAGCCACAACCCCCCATAAAAACCCCGCCATTCTCTCCTATCATGCACCTTTATTCTCTTCTCTGCCAAACTCCTTTCCTTCAAAGATTCGTTCACCGACTCAATCCACTTTCTCTTCAGTTAGTGGGTTGGTTGCTCTTACCTGCCATCAACTAACATCATTTTCTCAGTCATCCTTACAGTGTTGAACAATCTAATATTTCTTTATTCCTATTGCCCCTTTCTTCACACCACACCACTCTCTAGTACGTTCATTCCTCATTTTATTTCTTTTCACACCTAACATGCCCCTAAAGGATTGTCCATCTGAACACATTGAACTTTAGATCTATACTTCTTATTCCAGACCATAGTCTCACTACACTACACATGAGTAACAACATACCCTCATAAGACTCTAAGCGCACTCAAGACTGGGTCTTTTAGAATCAGAAAAATTTAATTGCACCAGCCACCTTCCTGCCATTCTAACTTTCCTACTACCTCTGCATCATCAGTTCTCTTCTCATCCAACACATACCTAAATATTTAAACTCAGACACTTGCTCCAGCTGCTCATCATCTTACATAACTTCACACGGACTGTCCTCACACATAACCATAACCTTACTCTTATCTGCGTTTGCTGCACCTCCTTTTACATACCCTGCCAAATCTCTCCACCAATCCTCTCAAACCCTCTTGGACTCCCGCCACACAGAACCAAGTCATCCGCATACAATAGGTAGGGCACCCTCCCTCCTCTCCATTCTCCATCATTCTAACACCATTTCCGCCATCCCCACCTCGAATTCTTTCATAACCCCATCCATATACACATTGAATAACCAAGGAGACATAACTAAACCCTGTCTCACTCCGCTATTAATCCTAAAAAAATCACCATTGACACCATTTATTCTTACACACGCTTCATATCGTCATACATACTTTTGATTCCATTCAGAAGCCTACCACCAACACCATATCACTACACCTGCATAAAGCTTCCCTATTAACTCTATCATACGCCTGGTGTAAATCCATAAAACCTAAATATAATTTATTCTTCTTCTCCCTCATTTTCTCAATCATTTGTTTCAATGTAAAGATTTGATCCACACATCCCTACCACTCCTAAACGCACCTTGTTCTTCACCAATCAGTCCCTCAGTCACTCGACGCACTCTTTCGACCAAAATACCAGCATATACCTTCCTACAACACTCAATAAACTTATTCCCCTATAATTTCTACAGTTCCCCCTTTTTCTCCACCCTTATACAAGGGTACTATTACCCCTCTTCCAATTCCTTGGAACTATGCCCTCCATAAACCTTTGTTACACAACTTCAAATCAATCAATCACCATCTCATATATATAGGTCATTTCACTAGTAATTTCATCTAACATAGATTTACCATTCTTCCAGCTTTCACCCTACCCATTGCACTCCTCCACTTACTAATAACCTCCCATCCCCAAAATACCTATTCCTTCTTGCACCATCAAAAACCACACATTCACTACTTCATCATTACTGTGTGTGTGCAGATTTTGATGTTCTTTCCACACTCCCCTCCATCCATTTCATCATGAAAGTACCATCCTATTCATTATTCTAAGCAGATTCCCCTATTCTCATTCTTAACCTTTCGCTTCCTTTAGAGCTTCCTATTTCCTTGTATGTGTCCTCATTCATCCTCCTTCCAAACTGTTCATTTACCTCTTGTTTTCTCCTACGTATATCTTTTAGTATTTCTTTTTCCTCCTTATATAATTCCAAGCATCTTTCTTTTGAAACTTCATGTTGCTTTAGTACATTCAACCACGCTTCTTTTTAACTTAAACGCTTTCATCACCTCTTCATTCCACCATTCGCTGTTAACATTCTTTACTTCCTACTTTAGCGCATCCATATACTTCTAACCATTGCTTCCTTCATTTGCCCCAGATTTGTTCAGTATCAACTTGTTCCACATTCAACCGATTTACTAGCAGGCATCTTATACTTACCCTTATTCTCTTGCTCACTTAACTTCTCACTCTTAATTTTACCTACTTCTTTTATTATCTGTGCCTCTCATCAAGCTACTAACCCAATTTTGCAGTTTTAACCTGTGATCCGTGATCTGTTCTATTCCCTCACTTTGATTTACAACATCAACACATACTTCAACATCTCCTTCTTCACCAACACAAAATCAATCATACTTTCCTTCGATACCATCTCTACCTACACAACTCTAGGTATGCTTATGGATACTCTTGTGTTTTAAAAGAAAGTATGCCACACATACTTCTCTCTTCTGAAAATCAATCCCACCTTCCTACCATTCTCATTTCTCCACCACCCAAAACACCTGTTATACCATCTCCTTTTTGATCACCTATCCAACCATTCAGGTCCCCCAACACTATCAATCTAAAACTCCTACTCACCCCATCCAGAACATCATTCAAATTATCCCAAAAAATCGTACTCTCTTCAACCTCAGATGGACCATACGTCACAACCACACACACCTTGACCTTTTCAAGCAAGATTTAACCATTAGAATTCTAGGACTCACACAATCAAAGTCTACCATGGCTTCATACCACAGGTCACTCATCAAAATTGCAACTCCTTCTCTTCCTCTCTCATTCTCTTCCACACCCGCACGCACACATTTCACATCACACCACTTAATTTCACCTTTTTCCTTTGTCTTTGCTGATCTTGGCGACCAAATCAAATTTTGCCCTTTCTAAATACATCCATCACCTCTCTCCTCTTCTCCTCAACATTTATTCCTCCCCTGACATTCCATGTACCCATACGATTCATACAATTTCGCCGAAAGTTAGAAGGTCGTTTACGGCGATCGACCATCTCCGAGGCATGCATCAGCATTCCTAGCAAGAGATATGTGGTAGTGGGCAGCCAACTACCACCGCCCCATAGTCGACTTCTACGACACGCAGGACATACGATGTGGAAATTCTTTCTCCCCCGCACAGGATATGGTAGTAGGGATGTCTGTAAGGTGTTATCTAGAAGTGAGGTGTTATTTTAATCATGTGTATATGATATGGATAAATGGTGGTTAGTAATATGTTGCCTGGAGGATGGGTGTGTAAATGAACGCAAAAAAGAAAGACGCACCATTAAAAATGGGGGGTAATTTCAATCAGTATGCATTGTGCTCTCCCTCATATATATATATATATATATATATATATATATATATATATATATATATATATATATATATATATATATATATACTCTTTCTCTTTACATATATATATATATATATATATATATAAATATATATATATATGTATATATATATATACAGTATATATATATTGCAGATTTTGAGGTGAGCCCTAATCTAGGAGGGGTGTACTTATTGTAACATCCAGGCAGGATGATCAAGCCCAAGGAGAGAATTCATAGCTCACATTCTCCCACCGACCAGTTACGAACCTGGAACCCTCGCTTTGTTTGGTGAATGCTCTACCACTGAGCTATCGGGGCTTCCTATTTCCTTGTAAGTCCCCATCTCATTCATCCTTCTTCCAAACTGTTTTATTTTGCCTCATTTTCCTCCTATGCTACTTTCAGTCTTCCTTTTTCACTCTCATATAATTCCAAACACCTTAAAGATTAGGGGGACCTCATCATTTGCTTTTACCACATTCAACCACGCCTCTTTTTCACTTTTACAATAGCATACCTGAGAATGTTAAGTGGTAGTGGTCCAGCCAACTAACTACCACTGTCATTGATCTCCCCTCTATGACATAAAACATATCTTTGAGCGTTCTTACTCCCACATACAGATGAGTAATATATAAGTTTATGGAAGAGGAGTTTGTATAATAACGCAAAAAGAGATAGGCAAACCATTGAGCACTGGAATATCATGGGGAATACCCTTCACCATAAGCCCAAACCCATTGGGAGGTACTTCCGTTGCCGGAGTTATTATACTCTACGTCTATAATATATATATATATATATATATATATATATATATATATATATATATATATATAATATAAATATATACATATATATAAATATACTTTATATTTAAATAATATATATATATATATATATATATATATATATATATATATATAATAATAATATATATATATATATATATATATATATATAAACTTGCAGTCAGGTTCTGTAGTTGGGTGGAATGCCGATAATAATGGTAACGTCCAAACTGCTTTTTCACATGAACTTAAGGACCCCCTCTCTGAGATTGTGTTTAGAGTATCAGTTTCTTCAGACAGAATGGCAGCTGCAATGGATATAAAGTAATTATCAAGTAAAATTTTTTATCGTTTTATCTTTGTTAAAATTTTTACCAAGTGTGTAAACTTAAATAAATCGCTTTTTTAGGAACCAAAAAGAGTATTTAAAATATTTATTTTTTTATTACTCTTATAATTATCATTAAATAGTATGTTAATGTAGTCTGCTTCTCAAATACATTTTTTTTCTTTTAGGTTCATTTTTATTTGTCAAAATGTGGTGGTAGTAAAGCTATAAAAGATTTTAAAAAAATTAGTATTTTAGGTCAATGAGGTAATGATATGACAAGACCAGTACATACACTTTAAACCCGTTATCACATGTTTTATGTTCATTAATGTAATTGAATGCATTGAAAACTCAATTGCATTTATTCTCCGTATATTATCATCCCTGTTTTACTTTTTTTCAGTGGTTTGGCAAGAGCCGCAGTAAGTGGTGATGAGCATGCACTTGATATCTTCAGCTCTTGGAGACCTCGAACAGGTCATAAAAGAATGACCTTCATGTCTACTAATAAAGATAACCTTAATTTTTTTCTGGGTTCTACAAGTGGTATGACATTTTTTTAAATTTTATTATTATTTAATTTCTCTAATTAAATTTAAGGAAATATATTTTTAAAAACAAGTAATAAAGGTCGAAAGAAAGGAAAAAAAATTAAACTTGGAAAATAAATTATTTCTTATTTGTTGTGAATTTAGTAGAGCAGTTTGATTGTCATAACTAAGGAATTTTTCTGGGGTGGCCATGGACCGTTTACCTCAGAATTTCAGTAAGCTTATTATGAATTTTTATTGACTAAGCAAATTTCGGTGGGGTATGCCCCCTTTCCCCCCTTTAGTTGCTCCTATAGTTTAAAGCATTAATAAATTTTATACAGATTAATGTATTTTTAGGTTTTAGAATTAACACCTGTTATATTTTTAAAAAAATTTCTTTCTCCTATTAGCATTGGAAAGCACTAAAATTGTTAAAAAAAAAAAATTATCATCATAACATACAGCGATTCATCATAAATATATATATATATATATATATATATATATATATATATATATATATATATATATAAATATAAATATTTAAAAAAATTTATAAAAAATATATATATATATATATATATATATATATATATACTATATATGCATATATATATATATATATATATATATATCCCCACCTTCTCTCCCAAGACTGGGGTAAGGTGCGTAGCATGCTCTGGAAACAGAAAAGTAGTGAAGAATATGACGCAAGTCGAAAAGAAAGCCCAGCCTTCACCCCTTCATACCTTTAGTGAGAGAACTCTTCACAGTCACAAAAATCCACCCTAGAGCTTCAGTTCGCGACGGACACTCACTATGGCATCTCGGCAATGTAGGGTTCATCACTATTGGGTGGGATCAGCCATACCCTAACAAAGCCCGCCATTCATTCCTGTTCTTTTTGCCTGGCTGTCTCTGTAAACTAGAATTCCCTCTCACCAGGCATTCAGCACTGACTCAATAATCCACTTTTCTTGGATACCCAGCGGACGATTCCCAGCACCTCACCACTAAACATCCGCTTAACCAACTGACTATCATCCTTTCTTTCCACATGACCAAACCATCTCAATGTACATCCATTTATTCTCTTATTTACTCCTATCTTCATACACACAACTCCTTAATGCCTTCATTCTTCGTTTTACCAATTCTTTTCACACCTAATACTCCCCTTCCATCTGAACACATTTGTACTTTAGATCATACCTCTTATTCCAGACCGTTTCACTACTATACATTAGCACAGGCAACAACACCCTCATGTAAGATCTGAACAGACTTGGTCGCCCCCATCCTGGGATTTGGTACTCAGCCACCTTCTACCATTCACAAACTTTTTCCTACTACCTCTGCATCATCCATTCCCTTTTCATCCAGCATTTATCCTAAGTATTTAAACTCAGACACTTGTTCCAGCTGCTCACCATCTAACATAACCACATCGAGGACTGTCCTCACTCACAACCATAACCTTACTCTTATCTACGTTTACTTTCAAACCCCTCCTTTTACACACCCTGCCAAATCTCTCTACTAATCCTCTGAAAATCTCTTCAGATTCACCACACAAAACCAAATCATCCGCATATAATAGGTAGGGCACCCTCACTCTCTTCCATTCTCCGCTCAATTTCTAACAACATCCCCTGCCACCCCACCTCTAATTATTTCAACCATCCCCATCCATGCAAATTGAATAAGCAGGGACAACATTCCTGCTTCCTCCGCTATTAATATTAAACTAGTCACTTTCGACTCCATTTATTCTTACACACGCATCACTATCGGCATACATATTTTTGATCCCATTCAGAAGCCTACCACCAACTAAACATATCACTAACACCTGCCATAGATCTTCCCTATTAATTTTATATGCCTGTTTGCAAATTCAATAAACCTAAATGCAATTTAACAACATTTTTCTCAACCATTTGTTTCAATGTAAAGATTTGATCCACACACGTCTTCTACCACTTCTAAACGCACCTTGTTCTTCACCAATCAGTCCTTCATTCACTCGACGCACTCTTTCGACCAAAATACCAGCACGTATGTCTCCCTACAACACTCAATAAACTAATTCCCCTATAATTCCTACAGTTACCATATCCTTACCTTATATAAGTACTATTACTTCTCTTCCAATCCCTCGGAACTATACCCTCCATAAAGGCTTTGTTTCACAACTTCCAAATCCAATCAATCACCGTCTCGCCTCCGTTCTTGATCATTTCACCCAGTAATTTCATCTTTTCTGGTTTCCCCATTCTTACCAACACCTCCTCTTCCCATGTGACCTCATCCCAAAATACCTATTCCTTCTTGCCATCAAAGCCACACATTCATCTCTTCATTACTGCCAATGTTATGCAGATTTTCGAAGAGTTCCCTCCACACACCCCTCATATCTTCTCTATCTTCTTCCATCTACCTTATTTTCCCAAGATTAGGAGTAAGGTGCGCTACAAGCATGAAAGAAAAGCAGTAGAAGAGTATGACAAATGTCGAAAAAGAAAGCCCAGCCTTACCGCCCCCTCTGTACCATTAATTAGTGAAAGCTCGTCACAGACAGAAAATCCACCCTAAAGCTTCATGGGACCGCGACGGACCCTCACTATGGTAAATCGTCAATGTAAGGGTTCATCCCTTGGCCCAGGTGGAGCCACCATGCCCCCATACAAAACCCCCGCCATTCTCTCCTATCATGCCTTATTCTCGACTCTGCCAAACTCATTCTCCTTCAGACATTTCGTTCACCGACTCAATCCACTTTCTCTTCGGTCTCCCAGCCGGTCAGTTCCCAACACACTCTCCACGCTATCATCCGCTTAACCAACCGACTATCATTCATCCTTTCCACGTGACTAAACCATCTTCATCTCAACATACTTTCATTATTCTCTCATTTATACCCCTTTCTTCCACCACACAACTCTCTAATAAAACAAATATCATTTATTAATTCTTCTCACACCTAGCATGCCCCTAAGATTGTCCATCTGAACACACATTGAACTTTGAATCTATACTTTTATTTCAGACCACAGTCTCACTACCATACAATAACACAGGTAACAACATACCCTCATATAAGACTCTAGCGCACTCAAGACTTAGTCCCTTTACATTTCACCAACGATTTAATTCTCCAGCAACCTTCCTGCCATTCACAACTTTCCTACCTCTGCATCATCCGTTCCCTTCTCATCCAATACATACCTTATTTAACTCAGACACTTGCTCCAGCTGCTTACCATCTAACATAACTTCACCAGGGGACTGTCCTCACTCACAACCATAACCTTACTCTTATCTCCACGATTACTTTCAAGCCCCTCCTTTACACACCTCCTGCCAAATCTCTCTACCAATCCTCTCAAACTCTCTTCAGATTCGCCACACTGAACCAAATCATCCATATAATAGAGGTAGGGCACCTCCACTCATCTCATTCTCCATCATTCTAACACCTTTTCCCATCCCACCTCAATTCTTTCATAACCCCAACCCCATACAAATTGAATAACCAAGGAGACATAACACAACCCCTGTCTCACTCCACTATTAATTCTAAACCAATCTACATTGACACCATTTATTCTTACATACTTCTATCATCATACATACTTTTGATTCATTCAAAAGCCACCAATACCATATATCACTAATACCTGCCATAAAGCTTCCCCTATTAACTCTATCACACGCCTGTTGTAAATCCATAAAACCTAAATATAATTTATTCTTCTTCTCCCTCCCCATTTTCTCAATCATTTGTTTCAATGTAGATTTGATCACACATCCTCTATCACTCCCAATTCACTGATCAGTCCCTCAGTCACTCGACACTCTTTCAATACCAGCATATACCTTCCTACAACACTCAATAAACTTATTCCTATAATTTCTACAGTTCCCCTTTTCTCCCATACCCTTATATAAGGGTATATTACACTCTCCTATAAATCACTTGGAACTATACCCTCCATAAACGCTTTATTACACAACTTCAAATCAATCAATCACCATCTCGCCTCCGCTCTTGATCATTTCACTAGTAATTTTATCTATACCTGCCAGATTACCATTCTTTAACTTTCTCACCCTACCCATTGCCTCATACTAACCTCATCCCCAGAATACCTATTCCTTCTTGCACCATCAAAAGCACACACACATTCACTATTACCTCATCATTACTGTTAATATTGTGCAGATTTTGAAGTGTTCTTTCCACACTCCCTCACATCACTTCATCAGTTACAAAAAGCACCATCCCCTATTTATTATTCTAAACAAGTTCCCCTTATTCTCATTCTCTTAACCTTCCTTCCAGAAGAGCTTTCCCTTGTAAGTCCTCATTCATCCTCCTTCCAAACTGTTCATTTACCTCTTGTTTTCTCCTACGTATGCACCTTTTAGTATTTCTTTTTTCCTCCTTATATAATTCCAAGCATCTTTCTTTTGAAACTTCATCACTTGCTTTTAGTACATTCAACCACGCTTCTTTTTTACCTTTAACCGCTTTCATCACCTCTTCATTCCACCATTCGCTGTTAACATTCTTACTTCCTACTTTAGCACATCCACACACTTCCTTTGCACTACTAACAATTGCTTCCTTCATTTGCCCCAGATTTGTTCAGTATCAACTTGTTCACATTCAACCGATTTACTAGCGAGCGCTCTTACATACTTATCCTTATTGTCTTGTTCACATAACTTCTCACTCTTAATTTTACCTACTTCCTTTCGTATCACCTTCCTCTCCATCCAAGCCCCCACTAACTTAATTTTACATAGAACAACATAATGATCCGATAATCCCATTCCTAAACCCCTCACTGATTTATATATATATATATATATATATATATATATATATATATATATATATATATATATATATATATATATATATATATATATTATATATATATATATATATATATATATATATATATATATATATATATATATATATACTCTTTATATATATACCATAAAGGGTAGTCATATCACGTAAATGAAGCTGGAAATTGTAATCAAGTTTTGCAAGCCGAAGGTGGTGTCAGCGATTATTGCATCATGGTGAAACCCTTCTTGTCGTAATTACAGAAGGGGGCTTGTTTTGGGCCAGTTTTCT
>JABUQX010077790.1:45000-70955 GCA_015478945.1 Trachelipus rathkii
GTGGGCCAGGGATGAACCGCCCGATTGACGATCTACCATAGTGAGGGTCCATCTCTGTCCCATGAAGCTTTAGGGTGAATTTCCTGACTTTGCGACAGTTCTCACTATTTAATGGTACCAGAGCATTGAAAGGCTTTCAGGCTTTCTTTCGACTTCTTTTTATGTTCTTCTGCTGCTTTCTTTTCCGATGCATGCTAACACCCAACTATACATTCTTTGGAAAATGAAGGAAGATGAGAGAAGAGATTGCCTCATAACAATAACCCAACCAGCAACAACATGTATAATATAACCAGCCTTATATATATATATATAATAACTATATATATATATATATGTATATATATATATATATATATATATATATCTCTATATATATATATATATCCACGCCATGGGGTATTTATTCTTGTTACAGTGTTACACTCTTGGTGAATAACCTGGAGCGCAGCATAGTGACAAGAACCATTACTTGGGAGATTTCGTGCGTCCCACCGGCCCCAGCACTAGTATGTGCATTTGTCACATATGAATCTTTTAGTCTTTTACTCTCCCATCATTTTTCGAATTATCTTTTATCTTTCAATCGTCTTCCATCGCAATTTCTATCTCTCTATCTATCTATGATGAAGGGTATACACCTTTGCTATTCCCTGCTCCTACCATTTGCCTGGTCCTGACCTCGCTCTCCAAATCTAGCTATCCTGCTGCTTTGTTAAAGGCATCATCATTCTTGTCTCATTCCGCAGTTCACGGCGGATTTACTCCAGTGTTTACTGACGGCTCTGAAACGGGACAGTGTGGTTGCGTCTGCTTTCTTTCTCACTGCAACTTCTTCCATACCCCCCTCCCCATCACGCTTCAGTTTTTACGGCAGAATTAATGGATATAATGATTGCCCTTTCTCGAATTTTATTCCTTGACCAAGACCACTCTTTTGTCATTTATTTTTAGATTCGCTCAGTGCCCCCTCCAGGCGCTGAAAGCCCCCAATTCTAAAAACACAATGGTATCTGCTGTATACACCAGTTTCTTCGGCTGCTCCATTCTCGTAAGAAGCAAATCATACTATGTTTTACCCCTCTCACGCAGGGGCAACTAGCAATGAAATCGCTGACAAAGAGGCCAAAAATGGCCAAATCTTCCTTCTGGAGCTGTTCTTGGTACCTCCTGAACGCCATTCAACAATGTCACCTCCCATCAACTGATTATTATCCTGCTCTCAGACAATGCTTCCCATCTTATTAGCAGGAGTGATCAGCGAGGGGCGAAACTTAGAAATATAAAGCCAAACATTGGTGAGTGGTCTTCCTCACACCAACAAAGCGCTTGCACAACATAATGCTTGCACGCATCCGCATTGGCCACATCAACAACACTCACAGCTACTACAATTCACGGGATCCTATTCCCATTCTGTAAATTTTACCGTCGCCATACCCCGCAATCTGTTCATCATATTTTCCTCAGTTGGACCCCATTCGCCTTCGTCATTTTCCTACTCTATGGTCCATAACACTTAAAAGGTTATCCCATATCTTATTTGAATCATCCCACTTTAGTAGTAACTATTTTCTCTTATCTTCAAGAACATGAATATTCTTCACAACATTTAATTTTATGTAACATTTAATTTTATGTAATATTAGGACTATTTATAATTTAAGGACATCTTTTTATTTAGCATATTTATTTTGACTGAATGTTCATTTCATCTAAATTTTGTTTTTGACATTTAAAATATGTATGAGCCAGGACCCACCCATGGAGTTGATCCTTCAACACAGTGTGGCCGCTTCTTTGTGGGCCGTGGTGTGTTATGTACATTAACTTATATATATATATATATATATATATATATATATATATATATATATATATATATATATATATATATATATATATATATATATATATATATATATATATATATATGTGTATCTTTGGTTATTCAATTTGTATATGGATGGGGTTATGAAAGAATTAGAGGTGGGAGTGGCAGGAAATGGTGTTAGAATGATGGAGAATGGAGATGAGTGGAGGGTGCCCTATCTATTATATGCGGATGATTTGGTTTTGTGTGGTGAATCTGAAGAGAGTTTGAAGATTGGTAGAGATTTGGCAAGGTATGTAAAAGGAGGGCCTGAAGTAAGCAGTGGTGGTAAAGGTTATGGTTGTGAGTGAGGATAACCCTCAGTGTGAAGTTATGTTAGATGGTGAGCAGCTGGAACAAGTGTCCTGAGTTTAAATATTTGGGGTATGTGTTGGATGAGAAGGGAACGGATGATGCAGAGTGTAGTAGGAAGTTGTGAATGGTAGGAAGGTGGCTGGTGCAATTAAATCGTTGGTGAATGTAAAAGGACTAAGTCTAGAGTGCGCTAGGGTCTTGCATGAGGGTATGTTGTTACCTGTGTTATTGTATAGTAGTGAGACTATGGTCTGGAATAAGAAGTATAGATCTAAAGTTCAATGTGTTCAGATGGACAATCTTAGGGAGCGTGCTAGGTGTGAGAAGAATTGATAAAATGAGGAATGAACATAGAGAGTTGTGTGGTGTGAAGAAAGGGGTAAACGAGAGAATAAATGAAAGTATGTTGAGATGGTTTGGTCATGTGGAAAGGATGAATGATAATCGGTTGGTTAAGCGGATGTATAGTGGTGAGTGTGTTGAGAACCGACCGGCTGGGAGACCGAAGAAAAATGGATTGAGTCAGTAAAGGAATGTTTGGAAGAGAGTAAGTTTGGCAGAGGCGAGAAAGAAGGTGCATGATAGGAGAGAATGGCGGGGTGTTGTAAAGGGGGGCATGGTTGTGGCCCACCTGGGCTTAGGGATGACCCTACACTTGACGACTTACCATAGTGTGGATCCGTCGCGGTCCCATGAAGCTCTAGGGTGGATTTTCTGATTGTGAAGAGTTCTTACTAATAAATGGTACAGAGGGAGCTATAAGGGCTGGGCTTTCTTTTCGACATTTTGTCATGTTCTCCTACTGCTTTTCTTTTTCCAGTGCTTTTAGCACTTGCCTCCCAATCTTAGGGAGAAAAGGTGAATGAAGAAAGAAGGAGAATATATATTCCATACCTATATATATATATATATATATATATATATATATATATATATATATATATATATATATATATATATATATATATATATATATATATATATATATAAAAAAAAATTTTTTTATAAATAATAATAATATATATATATATATTATATATATATATATATATATATATATATATATATATATATATATATATATAATATATATATATATATATATATATATATATATATATATATATATATATAGCTATATATATATATATATATATATAATATATATATATATATATATATATATATACATATATATATATATATATATATATATATAACAATTACATCTTTAGTATTTATATATATATATATATATATATATATATATATATATATATATATATATATATATATATATATATATATATATATATATATATATATATATATATATATATATATATATATATATTTATTTATTTTCAGGTGTTTCTTTTTCTAGAATTACACCGTTGGGGTGTTTCAGATTAAATTCATCACCAGGGCAAACAAGTGAATGACATAGCACGTGATTTTGGTGAGATCATGTCAGTTCACTGCAATTGTAATGGATCTCGTGTTTCGATCGCTGTCGCCCAAACATCACTTCTTCCTGATCCAAAACTTTACATTTGGGACATTGAAAATGACATTTTAACCTTCTTTAATTTTGCTTCTGGGAAACCAGAAGATGACGATACAGAAAGCACCGTACCACCTAATTCTGCTGATAGTCGTAATTCTCTTGAAGTTTTGCACCAGGATAGGTATGTCTTTAATAGGAATATGTATTCATTGACTTTTTTTTTTTTAGTAGCGATTTATTTTGTTTGCACATATTTTTATATCTTTAGATTTGGAAAAACTGAAAGCATTTTTTCAGTCAATAGTTTATTTTTTCTTTATAAGTAAATTTTCATTCAATCATGATTTAAAATAGTCATTGGACTCTATTGCAATACAGTTATGTATTCGTTCCAAAATATTTATAATTTGCAGTAATACATTAAAAGCAATTCCATATTTTTCTACTCATGATTTCATGGAAAGATAAAAAAAAAAAAGTCATTATTTCCGTTTCAGCAACCCTGTTAGAAATTTAAGTGTATAATTGAATAAGGCATAAGGCATAAAGTTTATTTAATTAATGTATGTTTCTTAGAGAATATGATTCATCAGTATTTGTTGCAAAGTTTATATTATATGAGTTAAAAAAGACTGCGTTAAGTTATGCAAGGTTTGGAAAAGTAAATTTGGTAATTATTTATTCCATGGAGTTTTGGTATTTCATTAATGTACAGAGAATATTATTATTATTATTATTATTATTATTATTATTATTATTATTATTATTATTATTATTATTATTATTATAGAACAAAGCGTGAAACAGCAAAGGAGGTAGGTGGCCGATTTGTCATAAGACACAACTGGGATGCTGAGGATCCAAGGCTGCTTGTTTGTGAAGCAAAATCTCAGGTAAAGGAAAAGGAAAAGAAAAGTCTGTACGGAAAGAAGCCCGTCAAGAAAGAAAAGGTTTGTATATCTAATATGGGGATATTAAAAGTAATGGAAATATTTTTCAGCACATTTTCCATTTATTCTACACCTTCAGTTTTTACATTCTAATTCTTTGACAAAAATGGTTACCTACATTTTATTTATATATATATATATATATATATATGCCTACTTTCTCATATATATATATATATATAAATACTCTTTCTCACTATATATATATGTATTTACACATATATATATATATATATATATATATATATATATATATATATATATATATATATTTGTTTGTTCAGTTGTGCAAATACTAAGATCATATGCTCATTCTTTCATTCTAGTATGATTTAATACATTTAGATTTTTAAAACTATGTTTTTGCATTAATCACTTTTCATGAAGGGATTAAACAATAATTTTGGATAATGCTCTCCCGTAATTATGCTTTTCACATTGTTTACTATTAGAATAGTTAATCTTAACAAATTTTCATTTTATTTTTCAGGCTTCTACTTTGCTGGTTTCTATATTCGTGACGTCAGAGCATGGAATGATTGTGCATGATGCATTTTCGATGCTTCCCGATTATTCTAGATTTCTTGGAGTTCATGTACCATTTTTCTATCTTATTAATTCACCAGAGAAGCGGAGCACGGTTAGTAGCAATGAATTTTCAATTTCATTTTCATATATTGCTTCATAAATGTACACAGTTCAACTAGGCTTATACTTTTTGATTGAGAAAACTTAAATATTAAGTATCAGTATACATTTTGGTTAAAATATTTAATATATGGGTTTAAATTTATTTTATTTTTTGCTTCTATTACTAATACTTTATTAGTCTTGATAATTATTTATATTACTAATATAACATTCAATTTTGTATTTATTGGTTTAGTTTGATAGTGATGTCGTTACCCAGAAAGTAATGAGAGATTTTGTTGGTTTAGAAGAAGCAGATAAGACAACACGCGACGCCATGTTGAATTTCTCCTTTTTCCTTTCCATTGGGAACATGGATGAAGCTTTTTAAATCTATTAAAAAGTATATATATAAATTAAATAGTTACATTTTAAGCTACTACATGAAGTAGTTTATGAAAAATTAACACTAGTGTTTCACAACAATTAAAAGAGGAAGGAAGGATGTTAGGAAGAGGGAAAAAAAACATGCAAATATATTAAGTAGCCTATTTTATGATTCAGTTATGTATAAAAAACTTCTTCGAAGAACGCTTCTTAAACTTGCTTCAGACTTTTTTTTTCTTCTTTTTACAACTCATTTTTTGACGGTTTTTAATTTTATCAGAAGAATCTAATTGTAATTTTACTACCTCTATTATTATTATTATTATTATTATTATTATTATTATTATTATTATTATTATTACAGGGTATTAATTATTTGGGATAGGATGAACGAAAGGGAAAAGTATTTAAAAGAGTGGTAGAAATAGATGAATTAATTAATAACCATCTTCCGTGACTCAACGTTTAAGCGACTCAGTCACGATCCTTCGTACTGATTCTAGGTAGAAATTACCTAGAATGCTTCCCTTCTTAGAGAGATAGGAACTGTGCACTTGGGTGCCAACTTTCCTAAAAAAAAAAAAAAAAAAAAGTTAAAATTAGAGTCAAAGGAGATAGTTTCATACATATGGAAGATTTTTTTTCACACGTTTCTAAGGCAAATAAGATTTATTTGTGTGTTGTTTTAAATCATCAATGAATAACTTTTCTATAATAACTCGGCAACTTAAATGTTTCAGGGAAAGGGGATATTAGCCTTTGGTTTCCATTATAGTTTCTCTTAATAAGTTTCTTCCCTTAGTGCAATTTATTTTCAATAGTGGTTATTATTCAAACGACAGTTTTTTTTTCTCACATTTATAATTTATCTAAATTAGATATAAAAAAAATTTTTATCAATACTTCTTTCAGTCTTTCTTTTATTGGACAATTATTTTCCAAAAGTTACATCTCGCTTATTTCAGTATTTAATTCAGTCATTTTAATTTGATTGTAATAACATTTTATATGAATTAAATGCTAAATGATTCTACAGTGAAACAGTTTGGGAAAATATGGCAAAAATGTGTGTGAAAACTAAACGGTTGGATGTGGCATCACTTTGTCTTGGTAATATGGGTCATGCCAGAGGAGCAAGGGCACTTAGATTTGCTATGAATGAGCCACAGCTTGACGCAAAAGTCGCTATGCTGGCCCTTCAGCTAGGAATGATTGTGAGTTTTGGGAGCATGCAAAATATATTTATGCACCAGTTAGAACTGAAGGTATACTCCGCACAGATTTTGGTACAGTGTGATTAGTATTTGCAATACACATGCAAGTAGAATACAAATTTGAGGCACTAAATATTGGCAAGCAATATTTTTTTTCACAATTCATTTTGTTTTTTTTCCTGAGTTTAAAATTATTTTATCACACTTTTTCACATTACAATATAAATAGCATGTTGTAAGTGTTAAGAATTTCTCAAAGCGTCTGTCAGGATAAATATTCAATTCACATAATTTTGTTTTTAATAAAGTGCGCACATTGAATAAAGCATCACTGCTTGTCATACTCATATCTTTATGATATATATTCATAGTATTTTTCTTGTAGCACCCGGGCATCATTAAGGATTCCTGGCATTATTAGAAAGATATAAAAGATAAAAGTTGACCTTTTAAATTTAATTTTTATTTTTTATAAATTTATAAGCTTTGTGTAAATTATTTGTAGATCTAACACCTTTTTCTAAATTAAGATTTTGTTGCTGCTATTTTATTCAAACTCACATTCGCAGTATTAATCTATAAATATTCATTATAGTTTTTGATGTTCTATTTATCTTGATTATTTTCTGCTGGTTGTAGGATGAAGCAGAACGACTATACAAAAGTTGTGGTAGATTTGACCTTATCAATAAAATGTACCAAGATGCGGGAGTTTGGTCCAAAGCACTCGAAGCAGCTGAGAGGGATGATAGAATTCACCTTAGATCTACTCATTACAATTATGCTAAGCATCTTGAAAATAAAGGTTAATCTTAATTTTTTACGTATTATTAATATTATTATTATTATTATTATTATTATTATTATTATTATTATTTATTTCTTTCTTTCTTTCTTTATCCTCACAGACCTCACTTCTCTTACCGTCCCATTTTATACCCTTAAGTGAGAATTCGTCGCAATCAAAAATCCAACCTAGGGTTTCATAAGACTGCGACTGTGGTATCTCGTCAATGTGGGGGTGGGGTTTGTACCCCTGGGCAAGGTCCATAACCATACCCTCATCCATCATTCCTCCCTATGCCTTTCTTCTCGCCCAGCCAAACTCACATTCCTCTCCTTCAGGCATTCCTTTACTGACTCAATCCACTTTTTCTTCAGTCTCTCAGTCAGTCAATTTCCAGCACACTCAACCCTATACATCCGCTTAACCAAACTACTATAATCTATCTTTCCATATGAACAAATCATCTCAATGTACTCTTGTTTATTCTCTCAATTACGCCTTTCTTCACACCACACAATTCTCTAATGCGTTCATTCCTCATTTTATCAATTCTTCTCACACCTAACACGCCCCTCTTAAGATTGTCCATCTGAACACATTTTACCTTAGATTTATACCTCTTATTCTAGACCATAGTTTCACTTCTATTCATTAACACAGGTAACAACATACCCTCCTACAAACCCCTAGCACTCAAGACGTAGTTCCTTTGCATCCACCAAGGATTTAATTGCACCAGCCACCTTCCTACTATTCACAACTTTCCTACTACATTCTGCATCATCCGGTCCCTTTTCATGCAACATCTATCCTAAATATTTAAACTCAAACACTTGTTCCAGTTGCTCACCATCTAACATAACTTCACACCGCGGACTCCCCTCACTCACTACCATAACATTATTATTATTATTATTATTATTATTATTATTATTATTATTATTATTATTATTATTATTAGTTCCGATCATTGACCTCTATCATAAACCCTCTTTCCCTATACATTCTCTTATCCAGTTATAATAATAAGTAATATTTACTTAGCATTTCTTGTCTCTTCAGTTTTAAATTTCAAATTATCATTATCTAGCCTAGTTGCCAACAATACACCTCTAAATCTAGAACTGCCGTCCACTAAATTCAAGATATAATACTGACCAATAGTTTAATAGTTTAAATTCAAGATATAATACTAACCAATAGTTTTTCTTTATTCTATAGTATTTAAATATTTATATACAACATTTCCAACGTAATTTTAATTGTGACCAGTATTTTAAATGCAAAATATTTATTAAAGAGCATACAATGCCTTATATTTTAATCTTTCTAAAAGAAAAAAAATGAAAAAAAAATTAACATTTATGTAAATAACAAGTGAATTAATTTCATTTTTTCAGTTTTGTGTTCTCTAATTTATTTTGCTAGTGACGCGGCATTTTAAACACTCTTGTAGAAGGGGCTTTATACTTCTCTTTCCTTTCGGTACTCTCTCCTCTTATACTTTTCATATATGAAAAGATTTATTCTCAGTCATTTCCTTTTTTATTTCATTTTATTTTTTGAGGGGAATTAACCATTGATGTATTTACAGGAGATTTGTCTGGAGCTATTAACCATTATGAAAAATCAGATACTTACAGATTTGAGGTACCGCGAATGCTATTTGATGAGCTACCAACTTTAGAAGATTACATAATGCATACGGACGATCGGTTTGTTAATATAGACTTTCTTTTCGTACTTGTAAAACTAATATAAAGTTGTTCGGTACTTTGCCGATTTATCGGATCAGTAAAATTGTTATTGATATGTCACTAACATGTGATAATATCGTTAAAACAAATTAATGTAAATGTAATATAATAATTAACTAATTCAATTACTCATATTGTTGTTAAAGATTTGTTAAATTATTATTATTTTTGCTATTATTATTTTCTAGTGGATTGCGCCGTTGGTGGGCTCAGTATTTGGAGTCTACTGGGGAAATGGAAACAGCTTTGCAGTTTTACGAAGCTGCTGGTGACCATCTGTCCCTTGTTCGTGTTTATTGTTATTGTAACAATCTTGACAAAGCAGCTGACATAGCCAACGCTACTGGAGACAGGTAAACCTACTCAGCAATGTTTAATTTTCATTTTTATTCATCTCTATCTCTAATGGTTCATGTTTTAATGTTTCTGAACTTTTTTCTATTTCCAACTCGTATATTTTGATACTTCTTTCTGTTTCTAGATATATAACAGACCTTCATGGAAGAGATAACTCCTCCCACTAAAAATTTTAACTGACAGAACATTTTGAACATTCTAAATAGTGATATAATTTTTTTTTTTAAATTTTAAGTTATGACTTTGCTATGTTTAAATTTTAAGTTATGACTTTGCTTTGTAATGAATAGTAAAAGAGTGAAATAATTGTAACATTTTCCATTTAGTAAAAGTAAGGTTTGTAAAGTTTATTAATATTTAAAAATATTTTCCTAAGTTTCTGTTAAAATAGTTAACATTGTTAAGTTATCCCCTAATAATTTATTCAAGAGTGTGATTCACCTCTTTTAGTGTGTCAGACATTGGTCACCATAAATTTTAAGGTATTAACGTTCCAAGACAGTGTACTTAGATCAAGGAAAGCGTTGCTAGCTCTTTGACTGGGAGGTTATTTTAGCTAAGATCTTCAAAAGTTTAAAGATTTACAAACTACTTCCAAGTTTTGAATGAGTTTCAGTTCTTTGCTTAGTTAAGCAGCAGCCTATAACATTTAAGTAGATTATCTCAACATTTGACGACTCCTTCTAGCTTTATTAAACTTTATCCCTCATACACAGTAGGTGTTAAGATCTTAGATACTTTTTTTCTGATAAAGAAAGCCCTCACGTATCAGAAACTAAATTTGATCAGTTTGTCAACCCCCCCCCTTCCCCCAGCCACCAGACATGTACATTTAAAAATTTTGATACCATTATAGTGGTATAAACAAAGTCGTACGAATTTTATACGAGTTAGTATACTACTATAGTTAAATTGTTAAAAATCTTAACGAACTAGTACGATTTTGTTTATAGGATAGATTAAACAAAAAACTTTGTTGTAAACATTATTTCATTGATTTTATTCTAGAAATGAGATGTATTTTTTTTAAAAGTATGTTGTATTAATTAGTTCATCTTTACTTCTCATTCAGAGCTGCTTGCTATCATCTTGCGAGACAATATGAAAACGTAGATCAGGTGAAGGAGGCAATTCATTTCTTCAGTAGAGCTCAAGCATATGGCAATGCCATTAGGATTTGCAAAGAAAATTCATTTGATGGTTTGTACAGATTTTGCATTATTATTATTATTATTATTATTATTATTATTATTATTATTATTATTATTATTATTATTATTATTATTATTATTATTATTATTATACGGTGCAAATTAAATTTGTCCTATTCTTAATAAGTTAATAGTACTAGTAGTTGAGAGGAACTTTACTAGTTATAGACTAGTAAATTAATATATATTCGGTACTTTCATCTACATCTATTTTTTTTTTTTAGTTTAAAAACATCTAGTAATCTTGTTCAGTATTTATTGATAGATTGTATATCTTTATTTTATAAGCAGTAAGTATCCTAAACTTGTACACTCTTTTAGATATTTTGTATATATTTATTATCTAAGTACTTTAAACTTGTACACTTGTTATTTCAGATCAGCTAATGAATTTAGCTTTAGTTGCGGGTCCTCAAGAACAGATTGATGCAGCACGTTATTTCTTAACATCAGAACGACCACAAGTTAACAAGGCGGTTATGCTTTATCATAAAGCTGGATTGATCTCCAAAGCAGTTGATTTAGCATTCAAATCGGGTCAGGTATCAACAGTGGCACAAATTGCCGGAGAATTAGATGAACATGCTGACCCATCTGTTATAAGACGTTGCGCTGAGTATTTCAACTCACTTGGGCAATATGACAGAGCTGTTCATTTACTTGTCACTGGCAAACAGGTATTTTAAGCTTTTAAATTAAGAAGTTTCATTAATTTTCCGTTTATTTTATTTTTTAAAGACATAAATGCAATTTGTTGATTTTCATTTAGCTCTCTCATTTATATAAAAAGAAGGGTTCCTGGGTTTTCTGGGGTCTATGGCAGACACAGCTGGCTGGCCAGGCCTATCGCAGATGTCTGGTATCTATTCCATTAAATTTAAAGCACATCACTAAATCAGTAATTTACTCATGTACATCTGAGTAAGATTGAAGCTCAGCCACGGAGCCCTTGATTTATGTGTTTTAGCAAAATAATTAAGATTTTAAATTTAAAATTAATCTGAACATGTTTTTGTGTTTTCAGTATATTGAAGCCCTAGACTTGTGTATTCAACATAATGTACGAGTTACTGAAGAGCTTGCAGAAAGATTTACTTTACCTAGTGATGAGAGGTCTAGGAACGAGATCTTGGAGAAGGTGGCTGAATGTGCCTACGCCCAAGAGAATTACAAACTAGCTACCAAAAAATTCACACAAGCCGGTAACAAGGTAAATAACAAAAATTTCACATTTTTTGTTAAATTTTTTTATTACTTTTTATACTCATTTTTTATTTTGAAGTAATTTTTTTTTTTTTAATTTGAATATTTCTCAAAAAAGTTTATCTTAATTGTTTGAACATATTAATATACTATTATATTAATATATTATTATATTTTCATTTTATTACATCAGGTAAAAGCTATGAAATGTTTACTCAAATCTGGTGATACAGAGAGGATTGTTTACTTTGCAAATGTTTGTCGACAACGTGATATTTATATAATGGCCGCAAATTACTTGCAAACGCTTGATTTACGCAAGGAACCGGAAGTAGTTCGTAACATAGTTCAATTCTATACGAAAGCTAAAGCCCAAGTTCTTCTCTCTGCATTCTATGATTCGTGTGCACAGATTGAAATTGATGAATATCAGAATTACGAAAAGGCTTGTGTAGCGCTTAAAGAGGCGTATAAGTGCATTGCCAAATCAGACGAGCCACAAGCCACTGAAAAGAAAGAAGAAATAATGTTTAAATTAGAAAAAGTACAGCAATTTGTTGAGTTAAAAATGTTAGTTTTTTGTGTTTGTTTCAAAGGTTAATTCTATCTTTTGCACATGTTTAGATTTTACTTATAATTGGAAGTTTTGGGTTGATTAAACTTTTAATACTTTTTTTTTAATTATTTTAGGTTATTAAATGGATCCGATAGAGATAATGCAGTTCGTGTACTGTATGAAATGCTTTCTGAACCTAACATTGATTCAGCTGTTCGAAAGGGTGATATTTATGCAACGTTGATTGAGAATCACGCCAACAGTGGAAACTATAAAGTTGCTCTTGGTATTCTACAGGAAATGAAGAGTAAAATCCCAAAGGTAAGTGTGTGGATTCTAAGGGCATTAAGAATTTTCTCGGAAGTGAATTTGTTTATTTCCAGATTTTTTAAGTTCTAAGATCTTAAGAATTGTTTTCTCAGAATTGAATATGTTCATTTCTTTGTTTTTGTATATTATATATGTTGAACTAGAGATTATAGAAATGGATTAATTTTTTGATGAACTTTATAATAACTTATATAATTAACTTTGAAATCACTTTTAAAATTTATTTAAAGAGCGAGGGAGAAATGAGAACTAACAAAGTAGGAAAAAATTATGATAATTATGAATTTTCTGAGTATGCTTTAACATAATACAATAGGTTATTAATTTTAAGGCTACGGTAAATTGATCAAAAGGTTATTGTAAAAACTTGTTGCCTTCACTACTATAAATCAGAGGTTTACGCTTAAAGCCAATGTAATGTTAAACATGTATTGAAGTAGTGAAAAATTTTTTATGTTAAGCTTTGAAAGATGTAAACTACAATGCCTTAATTCTTTTTCTCTTTATTAAAGCCATAAAAGGAAATTTTTTTTCAGGTAAACCCAAGTTACTACGTGAGCACAGAAGTACTACAGAACATAGGAAGAGCTACAGGTATGCCATTTGATGATAAAAGCAATCTGGATGACGGCAGTGAAGAGGATGGTGCAATGAGTGAAGAAGAAGTCATTGATGAAGAGGAAGAAGGGGCTGGAACAGCGACTGGACATCGTTTGCCTTTCCTTAATGGTTCAGCTAAATTTTTATAAATTTCTCAGTTCCTAAACCACATATTTCACCTGTTTGGGAGAACTTTTTCTGAGATGGATTCCATTTTTTATTTTACGTATTTATTTTCAAATATTTTATGCACATGAATATTTACCTACCACCTTATCTCGAGATTAAAGGATATAAAAATGATGAGTATATATTTTCCTTTTCTGAGGTCTTTCTTAGCAGGGTTGGCATTAAAAATCAAAAAAAAAAGCAAAACCTGCAAGCTTTTTTTTTTTTCTTCAACAATTTGAGAGATTAGTATAAATTACTAATATGCAATAATAATAACTACATTATCTTTCATTATTAGCTGGTCTAGATGCATTTTATTCAAGATTTTCACGGAAATACATTTTAAATATTTGAAATAAATGAGAATTTAAAAAATTGATTTTTAAATTTTACTACAACTGAATGTATCTTTAAATGATATTGACTAGAAGATGATAACTATATTCCCTTATTAAAATTAGTAAATAAAAAAATTTTCAGTAAATGTGAAAATTCATACCATATATTTTGAATTTGCATTATTTTATATAGTATGCAATAAACTTTAAAACCAATTTGTAACATTAGATTGAAGTTAATTAGTGAATGCATCGCATTTTTCTATTTTATTATTAGGCCAGTAACTACCTGTCTGTCTTAGATATCTTTATATCTTTAAAAGTTTTTGAACTTTTTCTGACCCCAATTCTATTTCAAACTTTTAACCAAACAAGATAAAAACCAAACTCAATCCTGCTGTTTTTTTTTTGCTTTCACCGCTTGCATCACCTCTTCAAACCACCACTCACTGTTACTTCCTACTTTAGCTCATCCACATACTTCTTTTGAGCTACTAACAACCGCTTTCTTCATTTATTTCCAGATTTGTTCAGTTTCAACTTGTTCACATTCAACTGATTTACAAGCGAGCGCTCTTAAAAACTTATCCTTATTACCTTGTTCACTCTTAATTCTGCCCACTTCCTTCCTTATCACCTTTCTCTCTACCCAAGCCCCCACTAACTTAATTTTACCTAAAACAACATAATGATCCGAAAATCCCATTCCTAACCCCCTCACTGATTTAACATCCAACACATACTTCAACATCTTCACAAACACCAAATCAATCACACTTTTCACTTCGATACCGTCTCTACCTACACGAACTCTAGCATACTTATGAATACTCTTGTGTTTAAAGAAAGTATTACTCACTCACATACCTCTCTCCTCACAGAAAACCACCTTCTTACCATTCTCATTTTCTCCCGGCACCCCAGAGCCACATGTTATACCATCCCTTTTTTTATCACCTATCCAACCATTTAGATCACCCCAACACAATCAATCTGAAGTTCCTACTCACCCCATCCAAAACATCATTCAGATTATCCCAGAAAATCGCACTCTTCAACATTACCCTCAGATGGACCATCTGTCACAACCACACATGCCTTGACCTTTTCAAACTTAAATTTAACCATTAAAATTCTAGTACTCACGCACGAAATCTACCATAGGTCTGTACCACAAGTCACTCATCAGAATTGCAACTCCTCCTCCACACCAGTACAAACACATTTCATACTACACCACTCATTTTCACGGTTTCTTTTCATGACTGTTTGTCACAGCTAGCAAATCAAATTTGCCCTTTCTAAATACATGCATCACCTCCTTTTCTCAATATTTATTCCTCTGACATTCCATTTACCTATACTGAGTCAAATAGAGTAAAAAAATAAAAGCTTACTCCAAAGATCAAATTACCTTTTAGGATTCATACAAGAACCAAATCCGGGCAACCAACTTTCATAATGAAAATAAGAGAGGAAATAGTTAAAAGGTATAGATTAAGAAAATGAGTTTCTTCTTTTTCCCTTCACATCCAGGTCCTTTCTTCACAGTATGGCAAATTACTTATTAATCTATCTGACAATAATTTTCATAAATCACAAATCAAGATTTATTTTTAAATTAAAAACTTAAGAACATTACAATATGTTCTTTATTTGACACATTAATATCATCAAAACTAAAAGCGAAATTTTAGTAACCCTAAAAAAATAGAAAAAATCATTAAATAAAAACTTACAAATTGGAACGTATATCGAAAAAGTCAGCACAGCCCCCTTTTGTAAAGCATCTTTGTTACAGCGAGCATATCAAATTTGCCTTTTCTAAATACATCCATCAGTTCTCTACATTTATCCTCTGACATTCCATGTATCACACGTTATACATTTTTCGGCTAAGTAAAGCTCCTATTACGCAATCAGACCGTTCTCGCGAGGGCATCTATATAAAACATTCCCCCTGACAAAAGAAAGCAGGTAGTGGCAGCAACCCAACTACCACCGTCCCTCTAGTCGCCTACGACACGAAGGGACATACGGTGTGGGCAATTTTTTCTCTCCCACACATAGGAATATAAGGGATAGGGGTGTCTGTAAGACGTTGTTTAGAAGAGGAGTGGGGATATAAGTATATGTATATGGTTTTCTATGAAGAATTTATTGGTCTCCGTATTATCAATAGATGTAAATATTTTGTGAGACTTGTATCAATATATCCTGCTAGAGGAATCGCCCTTCTACAGAGAAAAACATTCATTAACTCCTTCAGCCTCTCTCATAGCGCTATTACCCTCAAAACCCAGAAATCTTCTTGTTTCTCTATTGAACCTCTATACCCGTCATCGAGTGTACGTAAAATGGCGGTCAAACTTGTTGTTCTGCGTTCATTTATACCTAAACATAGTTATTATCAGTTTACATAACTTCCTTGCTCTTGGGTATAACAGCATTGCGATTTATATGCTTAGCATCTTAAGTAGCTCTAACTTGCTTCAAAGACAAGCTGAGTAACTACTTTCAAATTACTGTTTTAATCCCACCTATATCTTATTTCTTGGTTTCCACAGGCAAGCAATTCCCTATTCATATCGGTAGTTAAATCTTTATTATGAGTAATCTAGGTGAAGAACCTATACACTTTTGACTATTAAAATTCATTTGCACTTATCTGCCACAAGAAGTATCAAGATCATTTTTGAATCTTACTATACATTCTCAATATTCTTACGCAAGTAGCCAACTTTCGGTATCATTCTGCAAAATTAGAAAACCCTTACAGTCTGGTCTTAATCAACTTTATAATAGAATATATATACATATATATATAATATATATGATATATATCTTTATATATATATATATATATTATACTATATATATATAGATATATATATATATATACTATATATAATATATTATATATATATATATGAAGGAAACAATTGTGGCCCAGACTGAACTGTGTTGTCCTAATATATTTCCCATGATGATTTTTTATATGCCATTTAGTTCGCTACACATGGTAGTTTATCCCACAACCACTCTTTAATCCAACCATGTATACTCTACTAATAACACATTGCCAATAACTTTTTCATCCAGGCCTTATGTGGGAACCTATATCAAACAGCTTTATTGCTGACAGTCTAAAATATTCAGATGTCAACTCGATCTTCTCGGTCAGTACAGTCAGTAATGGATTCCATAAATTCTAAGAGGCTTGTCTGACATAACCTACCCTTTCTAAAAACATAGTGGGATGGATATCTTGTTATGTTCCAAATATTTCTCTGCACGACCTTTCAGGAACTTTTCCAAAACTTTGGCAACCAGAGATGTTAAGCCTTACTGGGCTATAAATCCAAATCTCCATACTACCTTTCTTTAAATAAGACAACATTGCTATTACAGCCGCTGGTACTCACTAAATAGATTATAGATGGGCTTTAAAAACAGGGTTGGTTAATTTTTTTGATTGTTGAGGAAAAATACAATCATTTGATTTATTTGGATTTCTTTTACTTCTTTTTATTTTTTGAGATTCGTGACTTTACGCGAAATATAATAATTTGTAAACAAACTTTTCTTAAGTTCGATATAGTATTATTTTTTAAGTGATTTATTGAATTTTATTCATTCATATATGTCAAAATGGAAAATCAGAAGTTTTTTTTCAGATTCGTGACGTCACGCGAAATTAAATTGCAAATAAACTTTTTTTAAGTTTGATAAATTGATATAGTATTATTTTTGAAGTGATTTATTCCAATCTATTGTTAAATCCAAAATCTGTAAAAGCGGTATAGTCTATGACACAATGAAATAGGAACACTAAAGACTCCGAGTCTTTAGTGTTCCTATTTCATTGTGTCAAAAGAGTGTTAGTAAAGAGTGTTACGGATTGTATGAATTATTTGGAATATTGATACCAATGTTATAATCAGAAATAAAGGAAACCTGTTGCAAGCATGATCCTTGGTTGACACAGTGAGAATTTGGACCAGAGTTAGCCTTGCTAAATATTATTAATATTAACTTTAAAGTGCTATTAATGAAAGTATTATTTTACAAAATTAATTAAAAAAATTAAAATATAAAAAAGCAAAAAAATCCAAAATATCATGATTTTATTGAAACCAAAGAAAATGCTGTGAAACTAATAAGTTGATTTTATCAATTGATTTGTTACGTGCCATCCCTCGCTTAAAAATCAAATACAGTGCCTTTGTAAATGTGGTCTACTACCCTCCTTCAGACTTCTCCATATATACATCAGGACCGGCAGCTTACTTGGAGTCAATATGGTACAGTAAAAGATTAAATCTTTTAGCTCAAATTTGCAAATTACCTGTAAGTCTAATTTTTAAGTGCATACCAGAGACACTATTAGCTCACAAACGATTGTCAATCTTTCCTCGCGTAATTTAACACAAAATAAAGCATTGAAAATCGTTGACCAACTTCTTATCTGAAACTTCTAAATTCTTTATCACTTTCAAGGAACAACTTTCCAACTTCACTTTTTAAAATGTATAAAAGCAAAATATTGTCAGGCCTATACTATTCCTTGCTACATTAAATTTTTGCTTCTCTTGTTTTTCTATGAACTGGGTTAATCATTTCTATTTTTCCCATAATTTTTTAGATCATGTCTTCCTATTATACCTTGAATTTTTTAAAACATCTTACGTTTTTCGATTCAGATTTTACTCTCTATATCTTTACTATCATCAAGCAGGTTTTTCCTTCGCCACCCTAATGGGTTTATTTTTAAGACATTCTGACTTGAATATTCATCAAAGTTTGCTTAGTTTAAAATGTTCCACATGATAAAAAGAGTTTTGGTCTTCTTAAACTCTGTTTAATCCCACGTACCAATTATACTAAGCATGTCTCGAAATTTTTAAATTCGCCATATCTGAAATCTAAGGTCTTTTCCTTATTAACTTGCAATTTGGGCCCAGATATCACATTCAAGTTAAATCTAATTATATTATGGTCACTAAATTCTTAAATTCTCCTCAACTCTAAACCTCATCCACCATAATTAACCGTTAATTAATAATATAAGTCTCAATTTTACATACGTGTCTTGAAGGTTCATGGACCATCTATCTCTAAAAGTTGTCTAGTATACAATTTATAAATAAAGAACTACCATGGTCCATATTAGACCAAAATATATAAAAATCGGGCTTTAAATAAGATGTAATATCTTTGGACCCTGGTTGGGATTGTCTTTGACTCTTTGATTTGGCTTCCTGCTGTCTCTCTTTTTCTTTTTTCTCTTT
The DNA here is from genome assembly GCA_015478945.1 of Trachelipus rathkii. Taxonomy (NCBI): domain Eukaryota; kingdom Metazoa; phylum Arthropoda; class Malacostraca; order Isopoda; family Trachelipodidae; genus Trachelipus; species Trachelipus rathkii. The sequence continues at coordinate 64,478 of JABUQX010077790.1, forward strand.
TTTCTATATTTTTTGTGTGTTAATAAACACGCCCTAAATTTGTCCTATATTCAGCCCAAATAGAATCTGTTGGCAACACTCTTTGGGATGAGGAAAACTGCAAGCGTGGTTTCTAATTCTTGTTTGCCATTTCAACCCTGTTGGTTTAGTAGGTAGTATTTTTTTTATAGGTAATTTCAAATTGATATTCAAAAATGCCTCCCAAGTTTGATCCATCTGAAGTTAAAGTTGGTAAGTTACGAATGAAAAAATGCTTGTTTTATATTAATTTAGATTTACGAAGTTTATATTAAAACTTTTTAGCTTTTGAATAGCAGACTTTTTGATAATAGGTCTAGGCCCTAGCAATTCGAGTTTTGATAATAGTAGCGCAGAGGGGCTTCACCACTGATTTATATAAAAATCAGGATATACTAAAAAAAAAAAAAAAAAAAAAGCATGGTAGTCTCTAGTAAAAAAATTACAGCCTCAAAAGATGTTAAAACTTCCATAGGATTTTCTTATAAAAATAAAAGGTAGTTATGTAGCTAATGTAACTATTGTATTAAAACTATAAACTTTTAATTTACAAAAATGGCATAAAAAAATTCTTTGAAGTTTTTTTTTTAGTGATTCTCATACATTTCAAATGTTTATCTTCAATGAAAATGTTGAAAATAATGCTAATAAAAGCATCTTTTAGGTTTTATTTCGTTCATTTAGGGCTGAAAAATAAGTTGAAATGTTTTAACTCATCCATACATAGATATTTGTTGATATTACAATTTTTTTAATTGTCAATGATTTTATAAAAAATTGCAAAACTTAAGTAATGTGAAAAATAATGTAATTATATATATAGATATATATAATATATAGTATATTATAATATATATATATATATATATATATATATAATATATATATATATATATATATTATTTATATGGCGTAAATTGTTAACCCAGAGGGTTTGTTCACACCCCGATTTTTATTGAAAATCACCTGGATATACTCTAAAAAAAATAATATGTAAGAATAGTGAAAACGAAAATTTGTCGCTCTTTAGGAAAAAAGTTACAGCCTCGCAAGTTGTACAATCCCACTAGACTTTTCAATATGATTGAATCAAGGTTAGTGTTCTCATTTCAGGCCCTCTAAGTCAGGCTTATGATTAAGTTTTTTGGTATACCAGAGAAATCTATGTAGAATTAACAAATTTATCATAACCTGAACTAGGATGGACCTAAAACGAGCACGAGGGGCCCACTAATTTTTTATTATAAAGTCTATGGGAAAATTTTAACTAGTTAGAGGCTGTAACTTTTTTCCTACAGAGAAGTGCACCTATTTTCATTTTCACTATCAAGATATAATAACAAAATCCTTATGGTTTTTACACTTTGCAGAGGCTGTATTTTATTTCCTAAGCGAGAGCGAACGATTTCATTAATACACTATACAGTTCTTTTTTTTTAGAATTTATCTTGATTTTCATACAAAATCATTTCAACAAAATTCCTCTGAGGTAACAATTACCATACTATATTATATATATATATATATATAGATAATATATATATATTATATATATATATAATTTACTTGAGAAAATGACTAATGAATAATATTCAATTCTCAATTCCTGCAAAGTACATCATTGATTTCATGGTTTAAGTTGAAGTTCTGTGTAGTTGCCAAAATGGTCTAAAACCCTGTCGCCAACTCTGCAATAATAATATATAATACACATTAAATATTACTTCAATTAATTCATTAACAAAAAACAATAATTTAAATACGTTAATTCCTATTAATTAATTTGATGCAAGAAGCTAACCTTTAAGAGGCACAGCGCCATTCCCCACCTCTGTATAGGTATTCATTTTCGTGATAATTGTAAAAAAAAAAAAAAAAAGCTTAATCGAAAACATTTTTAATTGCATATAATCATAATTAGGAAAAATTACAAATAAATTATTTACTTTTTTTTTCAGAGCTTTATTTTTATTGAATATATACATTTAAAATGTACGCTGAGTATAAAAAAAAAAAATTACATTTTGCCTAAATATAGATTTATATGTTTAAACGGAGATCAGTTATGTAAATACGATCTCACAGATACATAATTACTAAATAAATCTTTATTTTTAAAACTAAACTTTAGTAACTCAGAAAAATAATGAGCATAAAAAGCAATGATTTAAAATGCTAGAGAAAGTTGTAGATTGGAAAATATTAAAGATTATCAAAAAGAGGAGTATGTTCAAAAGAAAAATTAGATGCTGCCTCTTGCTCGTTTTAGGGCCTCCTAGTTCAGGTATGAAAGATTTAAGTATAACTAGTTTTTTAGGTATACCAACCAAACCATATATAACATGATTAAGAGCGGCCTGAAATGAGACCTAACCAGGATGGATAAATAATGAAAAGTATGGGAGATTTAACAACTTTGAGAGACTTGCTGTTTCTTTGACTCTATCTCTTTTGTTTTTTTTTATATTATTCATTTATTTAGAGTATAGTTGTGCAATTTTTATAAAAATCAGGGGTGGAGCCCCTCTGCACTACGATTCTCCTAGATGCATGATGCTTACACTGATTAATTGGGATAACAAAATTTACATTTAAAGCACAGTATTTTGAAAAAAAAAAAATCAATAAACTGCAAATGTATTAAAATGAAGAACTTAAATAAATCTTAAATCTGTAAGACGTCATAATAATAATTTTTCACCATCTGGGAAAGAGGCCCCAATTCAAAATTATTTTAGAACTATACTGCAAATGCATTAAAAAAATTAGGTAATTATTTGGAATGGTGAATCTGAGTAAATTTCGAGTTTTTTAATATTTCTCATCTAAAACGCTTACCAGAATTTTTCATGTAATGCATTACAGTATTCAATTTGTTATATATTATAATATTCTGATATAAATGTTTTAAAGTTACAATTTTTAATGCAATACATACTGAAAAGTAGCATAACTGAATATTTTATCCCTTGCAATTTTCCAGCCTGAAGTCTTTTTCGATCACCCGTGCGGATCTTATAAAACTTTTCATAACTCAACAATATTAGGTTAAAATAAGTTATGTAAGCAGACAAAGTGAATCTGTGTATACTTTACAAACTTATCATAGCAGCCTATACATATATAATATATATATACTATAATATATAATATTATATATATATATATATTATATATATAATATATATTATATTATATATATAATATATATATATAATAATATTATATATAAAATCAGGGATGGGAGTCGAAAAAATAAGTCTACTAATCCCGACTCAAAGACGCCAAGAATGTGATATTTTAAAACTGATTCGACGTCCCGACTCCAATGGAAATTTCATTACACACATTTGTTAATATATATATAATATACTATATATATATATATATATATATATATATATATATTATATAGTATATAATATTATATATATATATATATATAATATTAGTTCATATATTTGAATCAGTGCATATTTTCTGGAAAAAATTTTCTAAGTTCAGGCCTAAATATAGTTTTTAAGGAAAAATCTTTCCAGCTCCATTTATAGTAGATAATGTTTATGGCATAAGAATTTTATTAAAAACTTAACTTTACTTTTCTCACTTAGTAGTTTTAAAAACTTAAAATTTTTTGTTCAGATTATATCCAATGTTTCTGATGTGATTCCTATGTGTATTTAAATTTGTATATATATATATATATAATATATATATATAATATATATATATATATATATATATATATAATAATATATATATATAAGAAAAGACCTGTTATGTTCTACGACTCCGTCAATTTTGATATATTTTTTTTCTTTCATATATTTGTGAGATATGATCTAACATTCAATTTAGTGGTGATGAGACAGATTTCAAAAAATATATTGACTGTTTACGTATTACGTTTACGAGTCCGTCAGTTTTAATTTTTTTTTTTTTTTTAACTAAAGGAATAACCCAAGAGGTAAACCGCAAAAGATGCAGGAGAGTCAGGGTCTCCACGAAAACCCCGCTCTATTGGGTAAATATGGGACCAACACTACCACCAAAACGACTGACTCGCACGAGTTATATACCTACAACACCACAAACAAAGCCTAATAACACTACAGTACGTATGACAAACAAGACATCCTCCTCGTGATCTCACTAATCATCTCGAGCCCAACCTGAATACTATCTATGTTTATTACATTATTAAATCGTATAAGCCCTTACATATAAGATTTGATTCAAATTTTTAAAGTTATTGCTTAAAAGACTTATTCAAAATTTTAGAGATTTTCTTTTTTTTTTTTTTTTTTTTTTTTTTTTTTTAAATTTATGTCAATACGCCTTTATAAGCTCGCGACCATAACCTTCACAGACTAATAATAGTAAATAAGTATTTCGTCTCGTAAACAGAGATCCGCAGAATCACTTTTGAGATATTCATTTTTAAATTGTTGTTTGTATAAATGTATTTTAAATTACATCTTAATTTTTCTAACTTTTGAATCATGCTTATCTCCAATTTAAAATTCAAATTAAATTTCAATCATCATATACTAGCAATGTTAAAAACAAAACGCAACTATCAAACTCGGAGTGGTTGACGTAAACACCACCCTAAACGACATTGATACGCATCCACAACGCCAATTAACATAACACACGCAGATCAAACTAATAATAACTAGAATAAGTACTCATACTATTACTATATTGTAACACTCAATACTTTATATAATATATATATATATATATATATATATATAACCTCATCCCACAATCCACCATACTATAAGTACTATATATAAAGCTAGGTGTTTCGCTTATCTAGAACATCGTCCAACCCCACCACAAAAGCCTTTTTATTCTACAAACGTAAGAAATGCTAGTTTGCATTCATTTTCTGTAAAGTAACCGAAAATCGCGAGATGGGCTCACCAAATTTCACTTAAATTCTGAAAAGGTTGCTACTATTCCTGTGCTTGCACCGAATTGGCACATTCTACGAAAAAATAAAGAAGATGGCCTGTTGGTGTCTGAATTGATTCATTCAATAAAATCATTTAAATCTAATTTCTTCAAATGGATAAACTCCAGCACAAATAGTTGGTTTTTCAATTATTTAAATATAAACCATTTGTTATTTTTTATTTATTCCAAAACCACGTGCTCCTTCACAACAGATGATTCCAATTGTTTAAAACAAAAGTAACACGCTTGCACGAAAGTCGTCATTACAAAAACAGGAACAATTAAGTGATGATGAGTGATCAATCCGAGACATTTCTTCAATTCAAGCGTAGCAGCAAATGCGGACATGACAAAAATCCCCGAAACTGGTCTAAAATTAATTAAAGCAAAGACAAGAGTACCAAAATTCATTTTTATCGCAAATGTTTTTATTATTTCATTTCATGATTAAAGGAGAACCTAAAGAAGATTGCCCGAGTAAAGCTATTAGTGGACTCGCTACTTCTATTTCATTGCAAGCCAATTAATTTACTTGGGACAAAATTCTTTATGTCTATCTCCTTATCATAAAATTGCTGGTCTATGAGATCCCGCATACACAAGCCTTTTGTTATTTGTTCTGATTGAATTTTTTCATTAAGAAATCACCTTTCTCTGTAATTTTTTTAGGTTTAGCCTTTATCCCTCAAGACCTTTTATGACTAAACTTGTCATTACTCGTTTCTCGTAACACTTATAATTTATGCTCAACTTCCCTACATTGGACACCTTTCCAGTGATCTTCACTTTCAGATTACAAACATCTTAAGCAAAAACTCCACAATGCAAGTGTCTTATATCTTTTAACTTAACAACAACTCAACAGTTTCTTTAAGATTAAGAAAGCATCCCCATGAACTTTAGGGAAATTGTTTTCTTTACAAATAGAATGTGCTGACTGTAACATTGACTATGTGCAGGTCAAATTTTCCTATAACTAAAGATTCGAGCCATCAAACACATGGGCATTTACTTTCGAATCTAATCTCCTCATCTTATCAAGCAGAGAATTGCTGTCAAGATCACTGTGACCTAACATAAGGCACCCTACACTCTTCAAAATATCTCGATTCTTCAATGCTCTACAGATTAGAACTTGAAAATTTGGAATCTTTTTTAAAATAAAACTCTTAAACCTAGCACTTAAACAATCATAAGAACTTCTTTGACACTCCCTGATTGCCTGAATTCGTGCAAGAATGAAAAGATTTTACTGTTTGCTTTGCAACAATTGGAATTCAGCTGTTGTGATGGAGCCTTTCGATTTGTAAAACCGGATTAAAGATATAAAAAAATAAATGGTTATATAATTTAACAAATGAATCAACTATTGTGATGGGTTTATCGATTCGGACAGTAGATTTAAACTGATTTCATTGAATGAATATTCCTCAATTCAAACTGTCCGCCTTCATTTTTTTAGCTGTTCCAGGTATCTGTCGGATGCCATTCGACA